>JAWPHD010022398.1:0-25215 GCA_037043455.1 Cyrtodaria siliqua | reverse complement strand
GTACACGTATTACGTCCCTTGGCAATGAAATGTCAACAAGTATCATTCTGCGTGCCATAGAGTGCCCGTTTCATTTCTGACTTGTGCATATCTGTTGAAAGTACGTATACATATGATAAACTTACGGTGAACGCAATGTTGGCTTGTCATGGCTTGTACATGCAACTTCTGGGCTCACTTGAGAAGCGATTAACGTTGTGTCTTGATACAGGTTGCTGCAATAATTATAACAATAGTCATATTAACAATCACAACAACAAGCCAGATAATATTGTACATATTCTATACGTATTACTATTACATGTATGAATAATAATCATATGTACTATCAGATCGCGTAAAAATCTAAGTTATCTCTGTTTGTCCTATTTTCCCGTACACGTATTACGTCCCTTGGCAATGAAATGTCAACAAGTATCATTCTGCGTGCCATAGAGTGCCCGTTTCATTTCTGACTTGTGCATATCTGTTGAAAGTACGTATACATATGAAAAACTTACGGTGGAACGCATTATTGGCTTGTCATGGCTTGTACATGCAACTTCTGGGCTCACTTGAGAAGCGATTAACGTTGTGTCTTGATACAGGTTTGCTGCAATAATTATAACAATAGTCATATTAACAATCATAACAACAAGCCAGATAATATTGTACATATTCTATACGTATTACTATTATGAATAATAATCATGTGTACTATCAGATCGCGTAAAAATCTAAGTTATCTCTGTTTGTCCTATTTTCCCGTACACGTATTACGTCCCTTGGCAATGAAATGTCAACAAGTGTCATTCTGCGTGCCATAGAGTGCCCGTTTCATTTCTGACTTGTGCATATCTGTTGAAAGTACGTATACATATGAAAAACTTACGGTGGAACGCATTGTTGGCTTGTCATGGCTTGTACATGCAACTTCTGGGCTCACTTGAAAAGCGATTAACGTTGTGTCTTGATACAGGTTTGCTGCAATAATTATAACAATAGTCATATTAACAATCATAACAACAAGCCAGATAATATTGTACATATTCTTTACGTATTACTAATTAATATGAAAAATAATCATATGTACTATCAGATCGCGTAAAAATCTAAGTTATCTCTGTTTGTCCTATTTTCCCGTACACGTATTACGTCCCTTGGCAATGAAATGTCAACAAGTATCATTCTGCGTGCCATAGAGTGCACGTTTCATTTCTGATGTGTGCATATCTGTTGAAAGTGCGTATACATATGAAAAACTTACGGTGGAACGCATTGTTGGCTTGTCATGGCTTGTACATGCAACTTCTGGGCTCACTTGAGAAGCGATTAACGTTGTGTCTTGATACAGGTTTGCTGCAATAATTATAACAATAGTCATATTAACAATCATAACAACAAGCCAGATAATATTGTACATATTCTATACGTATTACTATTATGAATAATAATCATATGTACTATCAGATCGCGTAAAAATCTAAGTTATCTCTGTTTGTCCTATTTTCCCGTACACGTATTACGTCCCTTGGCAATGAAATGTCAACAAGTATCATTCTGCGTGTCATAGAGTGCCCGTTTCATTTCTGACTTGTGCATATCTGTTGAAAGTACGTATACATATGATAAACTTACGGTGGAACGCATTGTTGGCTTGTCATGGCTTGTACATGCAACTTCTGGTCTCACTTGAGAAGCGATTAACGTTGTGTCTTGATACAGGTTTGCTGCAATAATTATAACAATAGTCATATTAACAATCATAACAACAAGCCAGATAATATTGTACATATTCTATACGTATTACTATTATGAATAATAATCATATGTACTATCAGATCGCGTAAAAATCTAAGTTATCTCTGTTTGTCCTATTTTCCCGTACACGTATTACGTCCCTTGGCAATGAAATGTCAACAAGTATCATTCTGCGTGCCATAGAGTGCACGTTTCATTTCTGATGTGTGCATATCTGTTGAAAGTGCGTATACATATGAAAAACTTACGGTGGAACGCATTGTTGGCTTGTCATGGCTTGTACATGCAACTTCTGGGCTCACTTGAGAAGCGATTAACGTTGTGTCTTGATACAGGTTTGCTGCAATAATTATAACAATAGTCATATTAACAATCAAAACAACAAGCCAGATAATATTGTACATATTCTATACGTATTACTATTATGAATAATAATCATATGTACTATCAGATCGCGTAAAAATCTAAGTTATCTCTGTTTGTCCTATTTTCCCGTACACGTATTACGTCCCTTGGCAATGAAATGTCAACAAGTATCATTCTGCGTGCCATAGAGTGCCCGTTTCATTTCTGACTTGTGCATATCTGTTGAAAGTACGTATACATATGATAAACTTACGGTGGAACGCAATGTTGGCTTGTCATGGCTTGTACATGCAACTTCTGGCTCACTTGAGAAGCGATTAACGTTGTGTCTTGATACAGGTTTGCTGCAATAATTATAACAATAGTCATATTAACAATCATAACAACAAGCCAGATAATATTGTACATATTCTTTACGTATTACTATTATGAATAATAATCATATGTACTATCAGATCGCGTAAAAATCTAAGTTATCTCTGTTTGTCCTATTTTCCCGTACACGTATTACGTCCCTTGGCAATGAAATGTCAACAAGTATCATTCTGCGTGCCATAGAGTGCACGATTCATTTCTGATGTGTGCATATCTGTTGAAAGTGCGTATACATATGAAAAACTTACGGTGGAACGCATTGTTGGCTTGTCATGGCTTGTACATGCAACTTCTGGGCTCACTTGAGAAGCGATTAACGTTGTGTCTTGATACAGGTTTGCTGCAATAATTATAACAATAGTCATATTAACAATCATAACAACAAGCCAGATAATATTGTACATATTCTATACGTATTACTATTATGAATAATAATCATATGTACTATCAGATCGCGTAAAAATCTAAGTTATCTCTGTTTGTCCTATTTTCCCGTACACGTATTACGTCCCTTGGCAATGAAATGTCAACAAGTATCATTCTGCGTGCCATAGAGTGCCCGTTTCATTTCTGACTTGTGCATATCTGTTGAAAGTACGTATACATATGATAAACTTACGGTGGAACGCAATGTTGGCTTGTCATGGCTTGTACATGCAACTTCTGGGCTCACTTGAGAAGCGATTAACGTTGTGTCTTGATACAGGTTTGCTGCAATAATTATAACAATAGTCATATTAACAATCATAACAACAAGCCAGATAATATTGTACATATTCTTTACGTATTACTATTATGAATAATAATCATATGTACTATCAGATCGCGTAAAAATCTAAGTTATCTCTGTTTGTCCTATTTTCCCGTACACGTATTACGTCCCTTGGCAATGAAATGTCAACAAGTATCATTCTGCGTGCCATAGAGTGCACGTTTCATTTCTGATGTGTGCATATCTGTTGAAAGTGCGTATACATATGAAAAACTTACGGTGGAACGCATTGTTGGCTTGTCATGGCTTGTACATGCAACTTCTGGGCTCACTTGAGAAGCGATTAACGTTGTGTCTTGATACAGGTTTGCTGCAATAATTATAACAATAGTCATATTAACAATCATAACAACAAGCCAGATAATATTGTACATATTCTATTCGTATTACTATTATGAATAATAATCATATGTACTATCAGATCGCGTAAAAATCTAAGTTATCTCTGTTTGTCCTATTTTCCCGTACACGTATTACGTCCCTTGGCAATGAAATGTCAACAAGTATCATTCTGCGTGCCATAGAGTGCCCGTTTCATTTCTGACTTGTGCATATCTGTTGAAAGTACGTATACATATGAAAAACTTACGGTCAACAAGTATCATTCTGCGTGCCATAGAGTGCACGTTTCATTTCTGATGTGTGCATATCTGTTGAAAGTGAGTATACATATGAAAAACTTACGATGGAACGCATTGTTGGCTTGTCATGGCTTGTACATGCAACTTCTGGGCTCACTTGAGAAGCGATTAACGTTGTGTCTTGATACAGGTTTGCTGCAATAATTATAACAATAGTCATATTAACAATCATAACAACAAGCCAGATAATATTGTACATATTCTTTACGTATTACTATTATGAATAATAATCATATGTACTATCAGATCGCGTAAAAATCTAAGTTATCTCTGTTTGTCCTATTTTCCCGTACACGTATTACGTCGCTTGGCAATGAAATGTCAACAAGTATCATTCTGCGTGCCATAGAGTGCCCGTTTCATTTCTGACTTGTGCATATCTGTTGAAAGTACGTATACATATGAAAAACTTACGGTGGAACGCATTGTTGGCTTGTCATGGCTTGTACATGCAACTTCTGGGCTCACTTGAGAAGCGATTAACGTTGTGTCTTGATACAGGTTTGCTGCAATAATTATAACAATAGTCATATTAACAATCACAACAACAAGCCAGATAATATTGTACATATTCTATACGTATTACTATTACATGTATGAATAATAATCATATGTACTATCAGATCGCGTAAAAATCTAAGTTATCTCTGTTTGTCCTATTTTCCCGTACACGTATTACGTCCCTTGGCAATGAAATGTCAACAAGTATCATTCTGCGTGCCATAGAGTGCCCGTTTCATTTCTGACTTGTGCATATCTGTTGAAAGTACGTATACATATGAAAAACTTACGGTGGAACGCATTATTGGCTTGTCATGGCTTGTACATGCAACTTCTGGGCTCACTTGAGAAGCGATTAACGTTGTGTCTTGATACAGGTTTGCTGCAATAATTATAACAATAGTCATATTAACAATCATAACAACAAGCCAGATAATATTGTACATATTCTATACGTATTACTATTATGAATAATAATCATATGTACTATCAGATCGCGTAAAAATCTAAGTTATCTCTGTTTGTCCTATTTTCCCGTACACGTATTACGTCCCTTGGCAATGAAATGTCAACAAGTTTCATTCTGCGTGCCATAGAGTGCCCGTTTCATTTCTGACTTGTGCATATCTGTTGAAAGTACGTATACATATGATAAACTTACGGTGGAACGCAATGTTGGCTTGTCATGGCTTGTACATGCAACTTCTGGGCTCACTTGAGAAGCGATTAACGTTGTGTCTTGATACAGGTTTGCTGCAATAATTATAACAATAGTCATATTAACAATCATAACAACAAGCCAGATAATATTGTACATATTCTTTACGTATTACTATTATGAATAATAATCATATGTACTATCAGATCGCGTAAAAATCTAAGTTATCTCTGTTTGTCCTATTTTCCCGTACACGTATTACGTCCCTTGGCAATGAAATGTCAACAAGTATCATTCTGCGTGCCATAGAGTGCACGTTTCATTTCTGATGTGTGCATATCTGTTGAAAGTGCGTATACATATGAAACACTTACGGTGGAACGCATTGTTGGCTTGTCATGGCTTGTACATGCAACTTCTGGGCTCACTTGAGAAGCGATTAACGTTGTGTCTTGATACAGGTTTGATGCAATAATTATAACAATAGTCATATTAACAATCATAACAACTAGCCAGATAATATTGTACATATTCTTTACGTATTACTATTATGAATAATAATCATATGTACTATCAGATCGCGTAAAAATCTAAGTTATCTCTGTTTGTCCTATTTTCCCGTACACGTATTACGTCCCTTGGCAATGAAATGTCAACAAGTGTCATTCTGCGTGCCATAGAGTGCCCGTTTCATTTCTGACTTGTGCATATCTGTTGAAAGTACGTATACATATGAAAAACTTACGGTGGAACGCATTGTTGGCTTGTCATGGCTTGTACATGCGACTTCTGGGCTCACTTGAAAAGCGATTAACGTTGTGTCTTGATACAGGTTTGCTGCAATAATTATAACAATAGTCATATTAACAATCATAACAACAAGCCAGATAATATTGTACATATTCTTTACGTATTACTATTATGAAAAATAATCATATGTACTATCAGATCGCGTAAAAATCTAAGTTATCTCTGTTTGTCCTATTTTCCCGTACACGTATTACGTCCCTTGGCAATGAAATGTCAACAAGTATCATTCTGCGTGCCATAGTGTGCACGTTTCATTTCTGATGTGTGCATATCTGTTGAAAGTGCGTATACATATGAAAAACTTACGGTGGAACGCATTGTTGGCTTGTCATGGCTTGTACATGCAACTTCTGGGCTCACTTGAGAAGCGATTAACGTTGTGTCTTGATACAGGTTTGCTGCAATAATTATAACAATAGTCATATTAACAATCATAACAACAAGCCAGATAATATTGTACATATTCGTTACGTATTACTATTATGAATAATAATCATATGTACTATCAGATCGCGTAAAAATCTAAGTTATCTCTGTTTGTCCTATTTTCCCGTACACGTATTACGTCCCTTGGCAATGAAATGTCAACAAGTATCATTCTGCGTGCCATAGAGTGCCCGTTTCATTTCTGACTTGTGCATATCTGTTGAAAGTACGTATACATATGAAAAACTTACGGTGGAACGCATTGTTGGCTTGTCATGGCTTGTACATGTAACTTCTGGGCTCACTTGAGAAGCGATTAACGTTGTGTCTTGATACAGGTTTGCTGCAATAATTATAACAATAGTCATATTAACAATCACAACAACAAGCCAGATAATATTGTACATATTCTATACGTATTACTATTACATGTATGAATAATAATCATATGTACTATCAGATCGCGTAAAAATCTAAGTTATCTCTGTTTGTCCTATTTTCCCGTACACGTATTACGTCCCTTGGCAATGAAATGTCAACAAGTATCATTCTGCGTGCCATAGAGTGCCCGTTTCATTTCTGACTTGTGCATATCTGTTGAAAGTACGTATACATATGAAAAACTTACGGTGGAACGCATTATTGGCTTGTCATGGCTTGTACATGCAACTTCTGGGCTCACTTGAGAAGCGATTAACGTTGTGTCTTGATACAGGTTTGCTGCAATAATTATAACAATAGTCATATTAACAATCATAACAACAAGCCAGATAATATTGTACATATTCTATACGTATTACTATTATGAATAATAATCATATGTACTATCAGATCGCGTAAAAATCTAAGTTATCTCTGTTTGTCCTATTTTCCCGTACACGTATTACGTCCCTTGGCAATGAAATGTCAACAAGTATCATTCTGCGTGCCATAGTGTGCACGTTTCATTTCTGATGTGTGCATATCTGTTGAAAGTGCGTATACATATGAAAAACTTACGGTGGAACGCATTGTTGGCTTGTCATGGCTTGTACATGCAACTTCTGGGCTCACTTGAGAAGCGATTAACGTTGTGTCTTGATACAGGTTTGCTGCAATAATTATAACAATAGTCATATTAACAATCATAACAACAAGCCAGATAATATTGTACATATTCTATACGTATTACTATTATGAATAATAATCATATGTACTATCAGATCGCGTAAAAATCTAAGTTATCTCTGTTTGTCCTATTTTCCCGTACACGTATTACGTCCCTTGGCAATGAAATGTCAACAAGTATCATTCTGCGTCCATAGAGTGCACGTTTCATTTCTGATGTGTGCATATCTGTTGAAAGTGCGTATACATATGAAAAACTTACGGTGGAACGCATTGTTGGCTTCTCCTGGCTTGTACATGCAACTTCTGGGCTCACTTGAGAAGCGATTAACGTTGTGTCTTGATACAGGTTTGCTGCAATAATTATAACAATAGTCATAATCATAACAACAAGCCAGATAATATTGTACATATTCTATACGTATTACTATTATGAATAATAATCATATGTACTATCAGAACGCGTAAAAATCTAAGTTATCTCTGTTTGTCCTATTTTCCCGTACACGTATTACGTCCCTTGGCAATGAAATGTCAACAAGTATCATTCTGCGTGCCATAGAGTGCACGTTTCATTTCTGATGTGTGCATATCTGTTGAAAGTGCGTATACATATGAAAAACTTACGGTGGAACGCATTGTTGGCTTGTCATGGCTTGTACATGCAACTTCTGGGCTCACTTGAGAAGCGATTAACGTTGTGTCTTGATACAGGTTTGCTGCAATAATTATAACAATAGTCATATTAACAATCATAACAACAAGCCAGATAATATTGTACATATTCTATACGTATTACTATTATGAATAATAATCATATGTACCATCAGATCGCGTAAAAATCTAAGTTATCTCTGTTTGTCCTATTTTCCCGTACACGTATTACGTCCCTTGGCAATGAAATGTCAACAAGTATCATTCTGCGTGCCATAGAGTGCCCGTTTCATTTCTGACTTGTGCATATCTGTTGAAAGTACGTATACATATGATAAACTTACGGTGGAACGCAATGTTGGCTTGTCATGGCTTGTACATGCAACTTCTGGGCTCACTTGAGAAGCGATTAACGTTGTGTCTTGATACAGGTTTGCTGCAATAATTATAACAATAGTCATATTAACAATCACAACAACAAGCCAGATAATATTGTACATATTCTATACGTATTACTATTACATGTATGAATAATAATCATATGTACTATCAGATCGCGTAAAAATCTAAGTTATCTCTGTTTGTCCTATTTTCCCGTACACGTATTACGTCCCTTGGCAATGAAATGTCAACAAGTATCATTCTGCGTGCCATAGAGTGCCCGTTTCATTTCTGACTTGTGCATATCTGTTGAAAGTACGTATACATATGAAAAACTTACGGTGGAACGCATTATTGGCTTGTCATGGCTTGTACATGCAACTTCTGGGCTCACTTGAGAAGCGATTAACGTTGTGTCTTGATACAGGTTTGCTGCAATAATTATAACAATAGTCATATTAACAATCATAACAACAAGCCAGATAATATTGTACATATTCTATACGTATTACTATTATGAATAATAATCATATGTACTATCAGATCGCGTAAAAATCTAAGTTATCTCTGTTTGTCCTATTTTCCCGTACACGTATTACGTCCCTTGGCAATGAAATGTCAACAAGTTTCATTCTGCGTGCCATAGAGTGCCCGTTTCATTTCTGACTTGTGCATATCTGTTGAAAGTACGTATACATATGATAAACTTACGGTGGAACGCAATGTTGGCTTGTCATGGCTTGTACATGCAACTTCTGGGCTCACTTGAGAAGCGATTAACGTTGTGTCTTGATACAGGTTTGCTGCAATAATTATAACAATAGTCATATTAACAATCATAACAACAAGCCAGATAATATTGTACATATTCTTTACGTATTACTATTATGAATAATAATCATATGTACTATCAGATCGCGTAAAAATCTAAGTTATCTCTGTTTGTCCTATTTTCCCGTACACGTATTACGTCCCTTGGCAATGAAATGTCAACAAGTATCATTCTGCGTGCCATAGAGTGCACGTTTCATTTCTGATGTGTGCATATCTGTTGAAAGTGCGTATACATATGAAACACTTACGGTGGAACGCATTGTTGGCTTGTCATGGCTTGTACATGCAACTTCTGGGCTCACTTGAGAAGCGATTAACGTTGTGTCTTGATACAGGTTTGATGCAATAATTATAACAATAGTCATATTAACAATCATAACAACTAGCCAGATAATATTGTACATATTCTTTACGTATTACTATTATGAATAATAATCATATGTACTATCAGATCGCGTAAAAATCTAAGTTATCTCTGTTTGTCCTATTTTCCCGTACACGTATTACGTCCCTTGGCAATGAAATGTCAACAAGTGTCATTCTGCGTGCCATAGAGTGCCCGTTTCATTTCTGACTTGTGCATATCTGTTGAAAGTACATATACATATGAAAAACTTACGGTGGAACGCATTGTTGGCTTGTCATGGCTTGTACATGCAACTTCTGGGCTCACTTGAAAAGCGATTAACGTTGTGTCTTGATACAGGTTTGCTGCAATAATTATAACAATAGTCATATTAACAATCATAACAACAAGCCAGATAATATTGTACATATTCTTTACGTATTACTATTAAGAAAAATAATCATATGTACTATCAGATCGCGTAAAAATCTAAGTTATCTCTGTTTGTCCTATTTTCCCGTACACGTATTACGTCCCTTGGCAATGAAATGTCAACAAGTATCATTCTGCGTGCCATAGTGTGCACGTTTCATTTCTGATGTGTGCATATCTGTTGAAAGTGCGTATACATATGAAAAACTTACGGTGGAACGCATTGTTGGCTTGTCATGGCTTGTACATGCAACTTCTGGGCTCACTTGAGAAGCGATTAACGTTGTGTCTTGATACAGGTTTGCTGCAATAATTATAACAATAGTCATATTAACAATCATAACAACAAGCCAGATAATATTGTACATATTCGTTACGTATTACTATTATGAATAATAATCATATGTACTATCAGATCGCGTAAAAATCTAAGTTATCTCTGTTTGTCCTATTTTCCCGTACACGTATTACGTCCCTTGGCAATGAAATGTCAACAAGTATCATTCTGCGTGCCATAGAGTGCCCGTTTCATTTCTGACTTGTGCATATCTGTTGAAAGTACGTATACATATGAAAAACTTACGGTGGAACGCATTGTTGGCTTGTCATGGCTTGTACATGCAACTTCTGGGCTCACTTGAGAAGCGATTAACGTTGTGTCTTGATACAGGTTTGCTGCAATAATTATAACAATAGTCATATTAACAATCATAACAACAAGCCAGATAATATTGTACATATTCTTTACGTATTACTATTATGAATAATAATCATATGTACTATCAGATCGCGTAAAAATCTAAGTTATCTCTGTTTGTCCTATTTTCCCGTACACGTATTACGTCCCTTGGCAATGAAATGTCAACAAGTATCATTCTGCGTGCCATAGAGTGCACGTTTCATTTCTGATGTGTGCATATCTGTTGAAAGTGCGTATACATATGAAAAACTTACGGTGGAACGCATTGTTGGCTTGTCATGGCTTGTACATGCAACTTCTGGGCTCACTTGAGAAGCGATTAACGTTGTGTCTTGATACAGGTTTGCTGCAATAATTATAACAATAGTCATAATCATAACAACAAGCCAGATAATATTGTACATATTCTATACGTATTACTATTATGAATAATAATCATATGTACTATCAGATCGCGTAAAAATCTAAGTTATCTCTGTTTGTCCTATTTTCCCGTACACGTATTACGTCCCTTGGCAATGAAATGTCAACAAGTATCATTCTGCGTGCCATAGAGTGCACGTTTCATTTCTGATGTGTGCATATCTGTTGAAAGTGCGTATACATATGAAAAACTTACGGTGGAACGCATTGTTGGCTTGTCATGGCTTGTACATGCAACTTCTGGGCTCACTTGAGAAGCGATTAACGTTGTGTCTTGATACAGGTTTGCTGCAATAATTATAACAATAGTCATATTAACAATCATAACAACAAGCCAGATAATATTGTACATATTCTATACGTATTACTATTATGAATAATAATCATATGTACTATCAGATCGCGTAAAAATCTAAGTTATCTCTGTTTGTCCTATTTTCCCGTACACGTATTACGTCCCTTGGCAATGAAATGTCAACAAGTATCATTCTGCGTGCCATAGAGTGCACGTTTCATTTCTGATGTGTGCATATCTGTTGAAAGTGCGTATACATATGAAAAACTTACGGTGGAACGCATTGTTGGCTTGTCATGGCTTGTACATGCAACTTCTGGGCTCACTTGAGAAGCGATTAACGTTGTGTCTTGATACAGGTTTGCTGCAATAATTATAACAATAGTCATATTAACAATCATAACAACAAGCCAGATAATATTGTACATATTCTATACGTATTACTATTATGAATAATAATCATATGTACTATCAGATCGCGTAAAAATCTAAGTTATCTCTGTTTGTCCTATTTTCCCGTACACGTATTACGTCCCTTGGCAATGAAATGTCAACAAGTATCATTCTGCGTGCCATAGAGTGCACGTTTCATTTCTGATGTGTGCATATCTGTTGAAAGTGCGTATACATATGAAAAACTTACGGTGGAACGCATTGTTGGCTTGTCATGGCTTGTACATGCAACTTCTGGGCTCACTTGAGAAGCGATTAACGTTGTGTCTTGATACAGGTTTGCTGCAATAATTATAACAATAGTCATAATCATAACAACAAGCCAGATAATATTGTACATATTCTATACGTATTACTATTATGAATAATAATCATATGTACTATCAGATCGCGTAAAAATCTAAGTTATCTCTGTTTGTCCTATTTTCCCGTACACGTATTACGTCCCTTGGCAATGAAATGTCAACAAGTATCATTCTGCGTGCCATATAGTGCCCGTTTCATTTCTGACTTATGCATATCTGTTGAAAGTACGTATACATATGATAAACTTACGGTGGAACGCAATGTTGGCTTGTCATGGCTTGTACATGCAACTTCTGGGCTCACTTGAGAAGCGATTAACGTTGTGTCTTGATACAGGTTTGCTGCAATAATTATAACAATAGTCATATTAACAATCATAACAACAAGCCAAATAATATTGTACATATTCTATACGTATTACTATTATGAATAATAATCATATGTACTATCAGATCGCGTAAAAATCTAAGTTATCTCTGTTTGTCCTATTTTCCCGTACACGTATTACGTCCCTTGGCAATGAAATGTCAACAAGTATCATTCTGCGTGCCATAGAGTGCACGTTTCATTTCTGATGTGTGCATATCTGTTGAAAGTGCGTATACATATGACAAACTTACGGTGGAACGCATTGTTGGCTTGTCATGGCTTGTACATGCAACTTCTGGGCTCACTTGAGAAGCGATTAACGTTGTGTCTTGATACAGGTTTGCTGCAATAATTATAACAATAGTCATATTAACAATCATAACAACAAGCCAGATAATATTGTACATATTCTATACGTATTACTATTATGAATAATAATCATATGTACTATCAGATCGCGTAAAAATCTAAGTTATCTCTGTTTGTCCTATTTTCCCGTACACGTATTACGTCCCTTGGCAATGAAATGTCAACAAGTATCATTCTGCGTGCCATATAGTGCCCGTTTCATTTCTGACTTATGCATATCTGTTGAAAGTACGTATACATATGATAAACTTACGGTGGAATGCAATGTTGGCTTGTCATGGCTTGTACATGCAACTTCTGGGCTCACTTGAGAAGCGATTAACGTTGTGTCTTGATACAGGTTTGCTGCAATAATTATAACAATAGTCATATTAACAATCATAACAACAAGCCAGATAATATTGTACATATTCTATACGTATTACTATTATGAATAATAATCATATGTACTATCAGATCGCGTAAAAATCTAAGTTATCTCTGTTTGTCCTATTTTCCCGTACACGTATTACGTCCCTTGGCAATGAAATGTCAACAAGTATCATTCTGCGTGCCATAGAGTGCACGTTTCATTTCTGATGTGTGCATATCTGTTGAAAGTGCGTATACATATGAAAAACTTACGGTGGAACGCATTGTTGGCTTGTCATGGCTTGTACATGCAACTTCTGGGCTCACTTGAGAAGCGATTAACGTTGTGTCTTGATACAGGTTTGCTGCAATAATTATAACAATAGTCATATTAACAATCATAACAACAAGCCAGATAATATTGTACATATTCTATACGTATTACTATTATGAATAATAATCATATGTACTATCAGATCGCGTAAAAATCTAAGTTATCTCTGTTTGTCCTATTTTCCCGTACACGTATTACGTCCCTTGGCAATGAAATGTCAACAAGTATCATTCTGCGTGCCATAGAGTGCACGTTTCATTTCTGATGTGTGCATATCTGTTGAAAGTGCGTATACATATGAAAAACTTACGGTGGAACGCATTGTTGGCTTGTCATGGCTTGTACATGCAACTTCTGGGCTCACTTGAGAAGCGATTAACGTTGTGTCTTGATACAGGTTTGCTGCAATAATTATAACAATAGTCATAATCATAACAACAAGCCAGATAATATTGTACATATTCTATACGTATTACTATTATGAATAATAATCATATGTACTATCAGATCGCGTAAAAATCTAAGTTATCTCTGTTTGTCCTATTTTCCCGTACACGTATTACGTCCCTTGGCAATGAAATGTCAACAAGTATCATTCTGCGTGCCATATAGTGCCCGTTTCATTTCTGACTTATGCATATCTGTTGAAAGTACGTATACATATGATAAACTTACGGTGGAACGCAATGTTGGCTTGTCATGGCTTGTACATGCAACTTCTGGGCTCACTTGAGAAGCGATTAACGTTGTGTCTTGATACAGGTTTGCTGCAATAAATATAACAATAGTCATATTAACAATCATAACAACAAGCCAAATAATATTGTACATATTCTATACGTATTACTATTATGAATAATAATCATATGTACTATCAGATCGCGTAAAAATCTAAGTTATCTCTGTTTGTCCTATTTTCCCGTACACGTATTACGTCCCTTGGCAATGAAATGTCAACAAGTATCATTCTGCGTGCCATAGAGTGCACGTTTCATTTCTGATGTGTGCATATCTGTTGAAAGTGCGTATACATATGACAAACTTACGGTGGAACGCATTGTTGGCTTGTCATGGCTTGTACATGCAACTTCTGGGCTCACTTGAGAAGCGATTAACGTTGTGTCTTGATACAGGTTTGCTGCAATAATTATAACAATAGTCATATTAACAATCATAACAACAAGCCAGATAATATTGTACATATTCTATACGTATTACTATTATGAATAATAATCATATGTACTATCAGATCGCGTAAAAATCTAAGTTATCTCTGTTTGTCCTATTTTCCCGTACACGTATTACGTCCCTTGGCAATGAAATGTCAACAAGTATCATTCTGCGTGCCATATAGTGCCCGTTTCATTTCTGACTTATGCATATCTGTTGAAAGTACGTATACATATGATAAACTTACGGTGGAATGCAATGTTGGCTTGTCATGGCTTGTACATGCAACTTCTGGGCTCACTTGAGAAGCGATTAACGTTGTGTCTTGATACAGGTTTGCTGCAATAATTATAACAATAGTCATATTAACAATCATAAAAACAAGCCAGATAATATTGTACATATTCTATACGTATTACTATTATGAATAATAATCATATGTACTATCAGATCGCGTAAAAATCTAAGTTATCTCTGTTTGTCCTATTTTCCCGTACACGTATTACGTCCCTTGGCAATGAAATGTCAACAAGTATCATTCTGCGTGCCATAGAGTGCCCGTTTCATTTCTGACTTGTGCATATCTGTTGAAAGTACGTATACATATGAAAAACTTACGGTGGAACGCATTGTTGGCTTGTCATGGCTTGTACATGCAACTTCTGGGCTCACTTGAGAAGCGATTAACGTTGTGTCTTGATACAGGTTTGCTGCAATAATTATAACAATAGTCATATTAACAATCATAACAACAAGCCAGATAATATTGAACATATTCTATACGTATAACTATTATGAATAATAATCATATGTACTATCAGATCGCGTAAAAATCTAAGTTATCTCTGTTTGTCCTATTTTCCCGTACACGTATTACGTCCCTTGGCAATGAAATGTCAACAAGTATCATTCTACGTGCCATAGAGTGCACGTTTCATTTCTGACTTGTGCATATCTGTTGAAAGTACGTATACATATGATAAACTTACGGTGGAACGCAATGTTGGCTTGTCATGGCTTGTACATGCAACTTCTGGGCTCACTTGAGAAGCGATTAACGTTGTGTCTTGATACAGGTTTGCTGCAATAATTATAACAATAGTCATATTAACAATCATAACAACAAGCCAGATAATATTGTACATATTCTATACGTATTACTATTATGAATAATAATCATATGTACTATCAGATCGCGTAAATATCTAAGTTATCTCTGTTTGTCCTATTTTCCCGTACACGTATTACGTCCCTTGGCAATGAAATGTCAACAAGTATCATTCTGCGTGCCATAGAGTGCCCGTTTCATTTCTGACTTGTGCATATCTGTTGAAAGTACGTATACATATGAAAAACTTACGGTGGAACGCATTGTTGGCTTGTCATGGCTTGTACATGCAACTTCTGGGCTCACTTGAGAAGCGATTAACGTTGTGTCTTGATACAGGTTTGCTGCAATAATTATAACAATAGTCATATTAACAATCATAACAACAAGCCAGATAATATTGTACATATTCCATACGTATTACTATTATGAATAATAATCATATGTACTATCAGATCGCGTAAATATCTAAGTTATCTCTGTTTGTCCTATTTTCCCGTACACGTATTACGTCCCTTGGCAATGAAATGTCAACAAGTATCATTCTGCGTGCCATAGAGTGCCCGTTTCATTTCTGACTTGTGCATATCTGTTGAAAGTACGTATACATATGAAAAACTTACGGTGGAACGCATTGTTGGCTTGTCATGGCTTGTACATGCAACTTCTGGGCTCACTTGAGAAGCGATTAACGTTGTGTCTTGATACAGGTTTGCTGCAATAATTATAACAATAGTCATATTAACAATCATAACAACAAGCCAGATAATATTGTACATATTCTATACGTATTACTATTATGAATAATAATCATATGTACTATCAGATCGCGTAAAAATCTAAGTTATCTCTGTTTGTCCTATTTTCCCGTACACGTATTACGTCCCTTGGCAATGAAATGTCAACAAGTATCATTCTGCGTGCCATAGAGTGCACGTTTCATTTCTGATGTGTGCATATCTGTTGAAAGTGCGTATATATATGAAAAACTTACGGTGGAACGCATTGTTGGCTTGTCATGGCTTGTACATGCAACTTCTGGGCTCACTTGAGAAGCGATTAACGTTGTGTCTTGATACAGGTTTGCTGCAATAATTATAACAATAGTCATAATCATAACAACAAGCCAGATAATATTGTACATATTCTATACGTATTACTATTATGAATAATAATCATATGTACTATCAGATCGCGTAAAAATCTAAGTTATCTCTGTTTGTCCTATTTTCCCGTACACGTATTACGTCCCTTGGCAATGAAATGTCAACAAGTATCATTCTGCGTGCCATAGAGTGCACGTTTCATTTCTGATGTGTGCATATCTGTTGAAAGTGCGTATACATATGAAAAACTTACGGTGGAACGCATTGTTGGCTTGTCATGGCTTGTACATGCAACTTCTGGGCTCACTTGAGAAGCGATTAACGTTGTGTCTTGATACAGGTTTGCTGCAATAATTATAACAATAGTCATAATCATAACAACAAGCCAGATAATATTGTACATATTCTATACGTATTACTATTATGAATAATAATCATATGTACTATCAGATCGCGTAAAAATCTAAGTTATCTCTGTTTGTCCTATTTTCCCGTACACGTATTACGTCCCTTGGCAATGAAATGTCAACAAGTATCATTCTGCGTGCCATAGAGTGCACGTTTCATTTCTGATGTGTGCATATCTGTTGAAAGTGCGTATACATATGAAAAACTTACGGTGGAACGCATTGTTGGCTTGTCATGGCTTGTACATGCAACTTCTGGGCTCACTTGAGAAGCGATTAACGTTGTGTCTTGATACAGGTTTGCTGCAATAATTATAACAATAGTCATAATCATAACAACAAGCCAGATAATATTGTACATATTCTATACGTATTACTCTTATGAATAATAATCATATGTACTATCAGATCGCGTAAAAATCTAAGTTATCTCTGTTTGTCCTATTTTCCCGTACACGTATTACTTCCCTTGGCAATGAAATGTCAACAAGTATGATTCTGCGTGCCATAGAGTGCCCGTTTCATTTCTGACTTGTGCATATCTGTTGAAAGTACGTATACATATGAAAAACTTACGGTGGAACGCATTGTTGGCTTGTCATGGCTTGTACATGCAACTTCTGGGCTCACTTGAGAAGCGATTAACGTTGTGTCTTGATACAGGTTTGCTACAATAATTATAACAATAGTCATATTAACAATCATAACAACAAGCCAGATAATATTGTACATATTCTATACGTATTACTATTATGAATAATAATCATATGTACTATCAGATCGCGTAAAAATCTAAGTTATCACTGTTTCTCCTATTTTCCCGTACACGTATTACGTCCCTTGGCAATGAAATGTCAACAAGTATCATTCTGCGTGTCATAGAGTGCCCGTTTCATTTCTGACTTGTGCATATCTGTTGAAAGTACGTATACATATGATAAACTTACGGTGGAACGCAATGTTGGCTTGTCATGGCTTGTACATGCAACTTCTGGGCTCACTTGAGACTGAAGCGATTAACGTTGTGTCTTGATACAGGTTTGCTGCAATAATTATAACAATAGTCATATTAACAACAAGCCAGATAATATTGTACATATTCTTTACGTATTACTATTATGAATAATAATCATATGTACTATCAGATCGCGTAAAAATCTAAGTTATCTCTGTTTGTCCTATTTTCCCGTACACGTATTACGTCCCTTGGCAATGAAATGTCAACAAGTATCATTCTGCGTGCCATAGAGTGCACGTTTCATTTCTGATGTGTGCATATCTGTTGAAAGTGCGTATACATATGAAAAACTTACGGTGGAACGCATTGTTGGCTTGTCATGGCTTGTACATGCAACTTCTGGGCTCACTTGAAAAGCGATTAACGTTGTGTCTTGATACAGGTTTGCTGCAATAATTATAACAATAGTCATATTAACAATCATAACAACAAGCCAGATAATATTGTACATATTCTTTACGTATTACTATTATGAATAATAATCATATGTACTATCAGATCGCGTAAAAATCTAAGTTATCTCTGTTTGTCCTATTTTCCCGTACACGTATTACGTCCCTTGTCAATGAAATGTCAACAAGTATCATTCTGCGTGCCATAGAGTGCACGTTTCATTTCTGATGTGTGCATATCTGTTGAAAGTGCGTATACATATGAAAAACTTACGGTGGAACGCATTGTTGGCTTGTCATGGCTTGTACATGCAACTTCTGGGCTCACTTGAAAAGCGATTAACGTTGTGTCTTGATACAGGTTTGCTGCAATAATTATAACAATAGTCATATTAACAATCATAACAACAAGCCAGATAATATTGTACATATTCTTTACGTATTACTATTATGAATAATAATCATATGTACTATCAGATCGCGTAAAAATCTAAGTTATCTCTGTTTGTGCTATTTTCCCGTACACGTATTACGTCCCTTGTCAATGAAATGTCAACAAGTATCATTCTGCGTGCCATAGAGTGCACGTTTCATTTCTGATGTGTGCATATCTGTTGAAAGTGCGTATACATATGAAAAACTTACGGTGGAACGCATTGTTGGCTTGTCATGGCTTGTACATGCAACTTCTGGGCTCACTTGAGAAGCGATTAACGTTGTGTCTTGATACAGGTTTGCTGCAATAATTATAACAATAGTCATATTAACAATCATAACAACAAGCCAGATAATATTGTACATATTCTATACGTATTACTCTTATGAATAATAATCATATATACTATCAGATCGCGTAAAAATCTAAGTTATCTCTGTTTCTCCTATTTTCCCGTACACGTATTACGTCCCTTGGCAATGAAATGTCAACAAGTATCATTCTGCGTGCCATAGAGTGCCCGTTTCATTTCTGATGTGTGCATATCTGTTGAAAGTGCGTATACATATGAAAAACTTACGGTGGAACGCATTGTTGGCTTGTCATGGCTTGTACATGCAACTTCTGGGCTCACTTGAAAAGCGATTAACGTTGTGTCTTGATACAGGTTTGCTGCAATAATTATAACAATAGTCATATTAACAATCATGACAACAAGCCAGATAATATTGTACATATTCTTTACGTATTACTATTATGAATAATAATCATATGTACTATCAGATCGCGTAAAAATCTAAGTTATCTCTGTTTGTCCTATTTTCCCGTACACGTATTACGTCCCTTGGCAATGAAATGTCAACAAGTATCATTCTGCGTGCCATAGAGTGCCCGTTTCATTTCTGACTTGTGCATATCTGTTGAAAGTACGTATACATATGAAAAACTTACGGTGGAACGCATTGTTGGCTTGTCATGGCTTGTACATGCAATTTCTGGGCTCACTTGAGAAGCGATTAACGTTGTGTCTTGATACAGGTTTGCTGCAATAATTATAACAATAGTCATATTAACAATCATAACAACAAGCCAGATAATATTGTACATATTCTATACGTATTACTCTTATGAATAATAATCATATGTACTATCAGATCGCGTAAAAATCTAAGTGATCTCTTTTTCTCCTATTTTCCCGTACACGTATTACGTCCCTTGGCAATGAAATGTCAACAAGTATGATTCTGCGTGCCATAGAGTGCCCGTTTCATTTCTGACTTGTGCATATCTGTTGAAAGTACGTATACATATGAAAAACTTACGGTGGAACGCATTGTTGGCTTGTCATGGCTTGTACATGCAACTTCTGGGCTCACTTGAGAAGCGATTAACGTTGTGTCTTGATACAGGTTTGCTGCAATAATTATAACAATAGTCATATTAACAATCATAACAACAAGCCAGATAATATTGTACATATTCTATACGTATTACTATTATGAATAATAATCATATGTACTATCAGATCGCGTAAAAATCTAAGTTATCTCTGTTCTCCTATTTTCCCGTACACGTATTACGTCCCTTGGCAATGAAATGTCAACAAGTATCATTCTGCGTGCCATAGAGTGCCCGTTTCATTTCTGACTTGTGCATATCTGTTGAAAGTACGTATACATATGATAAACTTACGGTGGAACGCAATGTTGGCTTGTCATGGCTTGTACATGCAACTTCTGGGCTCACTTGAGAAGCGATTAACGTTGTGTCTTGATACAGGTTTGCTGCAATAATTATAACAATAGTCATATTAACAATCATAACAACAAGCCAGATAATATTGTACATATTCTTTACGTATTACTATTATGAATAATAATCATATGTACTATCAGATCGCGTAAAAATCTAAGTTATCTCTGTTTGTCATATTTTCCCGTACACGTATTACGTCCCTTGGCAATGAAATGTCAACAAGTATCATTCTGCGTGCCATAGAGTGCACGTTTCATTTCTGATGTGTGCATATCTGTTGAAAGTGCGTATACATATGAAAAACTTACGGTGGAACGCATTGTTGGCTTGCCATGGCTTGTACATGCAACTTCTGGGCTCACTTGAAAAGCGATTAACGTTGTGTCTTGATACAGGTTTGCTGCAATAATTATAACAATAGTCATATTAACAATCATAACAACAAGCCAAATAATATTGTACATATTCTATACGTTTTACTATTATGAATAATAATCATATGTACTATCAGATCGCGTAAAAATCTAAGTTATCTCTGTTTGTCCTATTTTCCCGTACACGTATTACGTCCCTTGGCAATGAAATGTCAACAAGTATCATTATGCGTGCCATAGAGTGCCCGTTTCATTTCTGACGTGTGCATATCTGTTGAAAGTACGTATACATATGAAAAACTTACGGTGGAACGCATTGTTGGCTTGTCATGGCTTGTACATGCAACTTCTGGGCTCACTTGAGAAGCGATTAACGTTGTGTCTTGATACAGGTTTGCTGCAATAATTATAACAATAGTCATATTAACAATCATAACAACAAGCCAGATAATATTGTACATATTCTATACGTATTACTATTATGAATAATAATCATATGTACTATCAGATCGCGTAAAAATCTAAGTTATCACTGTTTCTCCTATTTTCCCGTACACGTATTACGTCCCTTGGCAATGAAATGTCAACAAGTATCATTCTGCGTGCCATAGAGTGCCCGTTTCATTTCTGACTTGTGCATATCTGTTGAAAGTACGTATACATATGATAAACTTACGGTGGAACGCAATGTTGGCTTGTCATGGCTTGTACATGCAACTTCTGGGCTCACTTGAGAAGCGATTAACGTTGTGTCTTGATACAGGTTTGCTGCAATAATTATAACAATAGTCATATTAACAATCATAACAACAAGCCAGATAATATTGTACATATTCTTTACGTATTACTATTATGAATAATAATCATATGTACTATCAGATCGCGTAAAAATCTAAGTTATCTCTGTTTGTCCTATTTTCCCGTACACGTATTACGTCCCTTGGCAATGAAATGTCAACAAGTATCATTCTGCGTGCCATAGAGTGCACGTTTCATTTCTGATGTGTGCATATCTGTTGAAAGTGCGTATACATATGAAAAACTTACGGTGGAACGCATTGTTGGCTTGTCATGGCTTGTACATGCAACTTCTGGGCTCACTTGAAAAGCGATTAACGTTGTGTCTTGATACAGGTTTGCTGCAATAATTATAACAATAGTCATATTAACAATCATAACAACAAGCCAGATAATATTGTACATATTCTTTACGTATTACTATTATGAATAATAATCATATGTACTATCAGATCGCGTAAAAATCTAAGTTATCTCTGTTTGTGCTATTTTCCCGTACACGTATTACGTCCCTTGTCAATGAAATGTCAACAAGTATCATTCTGCGTGCCATAGAGTGCACGTTTCATTTCTGATGTGTGCATATTATGTTGAAAGTGCGTATACATATGAAAAACTTACGGTGGAACGCATTGTTGGCTTGTCATGGCTTGTACATGCAACTTCTGGGCTCACTTGAAAAGCGATTAACGTTGTGTCTTGATACAGGTTTGCTGCAATAATTATAACAATAGTCATATTAACAATCATAACAACAAGCCAGATAATATTGTACATATTCTTTACGTATTACTATTATGAATAATAATCATATGTACTATCAGATCGCGTAAAAATCTAAGTTATCTCTGTTTGTCCTATTTTCCCGTACACGTATTACGTCCCTTGGCAATGAAATGTCAACAAGTATCATTCTGCGTGCCATAGAGTGCACGTTTCATTTCTGATGTGTGCATATCTGTTGAAAGTGCGTATACATATGAAAAACTTACGGTGGAACGCATTGTTGGCTTGTCATGGCTTGTACATGCAACTTCTGGGCTCACTTGAGAAGCGATTAACGTTGTGTCTTGATACAGGTTTGCTGCAATAATTATAACAATAGTCATATTAACAATCATAACAACAAGCCAGATAATATTGTACATATTCTATACGTATTACTCTTATGAATAATAATCATATATACTATCAGATCGCGTAAAAATCTAAGTTATCTCTGTTTCTCCTATTTTCCCGTACACGTATTACGTCCCTTGGCAATGAAATGTCAACAAGTATCATTCTGCGTGCCATAGAGTGCCCGTTTCATTTCTGATGTGTGCATATCTGTTGAAAGTGCGTATACATATGAAAAACTTACGGTGGAACGCATTGTTGGCTTGTCATGGCTTGTACATGCAACTTCTGGGCTCACTTGAAAAGCGATTAACGTTGTGTCTTGATACAGGTTTGCTGCAATAATTATAACAATAGTCATATTAACAATCATGACAACAAGCCAGATAATATTGTACATATTCTTTACGTATTACTATTATGAATAATAATCATATGTACTATCAGATCGCGTAAAAATCTAAGTTATCTCTGTTTGTCCTATTTTCCCGTACACGTATTACGTCCCTTGGCAATGAAATGTCAACAAGTATCATTCTGCGTGCCATAGAGTGCCCGTTTCATTTCTGACTTGTGCATATCTGTTGAAAGTACGTATACATATGAAAAACTTACGGTGGAACGCATTGTTGGCTTGTCATGGCTTGTACATGCAATTTCTGGGCTCACTTGAGAAGCGATTAACGTTGTGTCTTGATACAGGTTTGCTGCAATAATTATAACAATAGTCATATTAACAATCATAACAACAAGCCAGATAATATTGTACATATTCTATACGTATTACTCTTATGAATAATAATCATATGTACTATCAGATCGCGTAAAAATCTAAGTGATCTCTGTTTCTCCTATTTTCCCGTACACGTATTACGTCCCTTGGCAATGAAATGTCAACAAGTATGATTCTGCGTGCCATAGAGTGCCCGTTTCATTCTGACTTGTGCATATCTGTTGAAAGTACGTATACATATGAAAAACTTACGGTGGAACGCATTGTTGGCTTGTCATGGCTTGTACATGCAACTTCTGGGCTCACTTGAGAAGCGATTAACGTTGTGTCTTGATACAGGTTTGCTGCAATAATTATAACAATAGTCATATTAACAATCATAACAACAAGCCAGATAATATTGTACATATTCTATACGTATTACTATTATGAATAATAATCATATGTACTATCAGATCGCGTAAAAATCTAAGTTATCTCTGTTCTCCTATTTTCCCGTACACGTATTACGTCCCTTGGCAATGAAATGTCAACAAGTATCATTCTGCGTGCCATAGAGTGCCCGTTTCATTTCTGACTTGTGCATATCTGTTGAAAGTACGTTATACATATGATAAACTTACGTGGAACGCAATGTTGGCTTGTCATGGCTTGTACATGCAACTTCTGGGCTCACTTGAGAAGCGATTAACGTTGTGTCTTGATACAGGTTTGCTGCAATAATTATAACAATAGTCATATTAACAATCATAACAACAAGCCAGATAATATTGTACATATTCTTTACGTATTACTATTATGAATAATAATCATATGTACTATCAGATCGCGTAAAAATCTAAGTTATCTCTGTTTGTCATATTTTCCCGTACACGTATTACGTCCCTTGGCAATGAAATGTCAACAAGTATCATTCTGCGTGCCATAGAGTGCACGTTTCATTTCTGATGTGTGCATATCTGTTGAAAGTGCGTATACATATGAAAAACTTACGGTGGAACGCATTGTTGGCTTGCCATGGCTTGTACATGCAACTTCTGGGCTCACTTGAAAAGCGATTAACGTTGTGTCTTGATACAGGTTTGCTGCAATAATTATAACAATAGTCATATTAACAATCATAACAACAAGCCAAATAATATTGTACATATTCTAT
>JAWPHD010022397.1:0-25216 GCA_037043455.1 Cyrtodaria siliqua | reverse complement strand
GTGTCGCGCACAAAATCCAGGTCCGTAGCTCCAAGGTGAAGGTCACACTTAGAGATCAAAAGTCAAAATCCGTTCGTCTATACAATCGTGTCCGCTTCATAACTCTGACAATAATCAACGGATTTTCAAATAACTTCGCACAAGTGCTCACCACAACAAGATGTCGTGTCACGATTTTTTTTTTAAATTTTTAAATTTTTTTTTTAGCTCTACTGGCCGAAGGCCATGGGATGCCGAGTTGTCCGTCGTCCGTTGTTAACTTTTGTCTCGTTAAGACGATAGGGCCTTCATTTTTCATCCAATCTTTAACAGGTTGTTAATATCAATGAAAGCTCGGATGAGTTCGAAAACCAGCCAGATCGGCCAAGTAACAGCGGAGTTATGGCCCTTGATTTAGTTGAAAATGCTATATTGCTATATTTTGCCTCGTTAAGATGATAGGGCCTTCGTTTTTCATCATATCTTTACCAAAATTTACCACATTGTTAATATCAATGAAAGCTCGGACAAGTTCGAAAACCAGCCATATCGACTAGTAACAGCGGAGGTATGGCCCTTGATTTAGTTAAAAATGCTATATTTTACCTCGTTAAGACGCTATGGGCTTCATTGTTCATCTAATCTTTACCAAACTTTATCAGATTGTTAATATCAATGAAAGCTCGGACAAGTTCGAAAACCAGCCATATTGGAATAGTAAGGGCGGAGTTATGGCCCTTGATTTAGTTAAAAATGCTATATTTTGCCTCGTTAAGACGATAGGGGCTTCATTGTTCATCCGATCTTTACCAAACTTTATCTGATTGTTAATGTCATTGAAAGCTCGAACAAGTTCGAAAACCAGCCATTACGGACCAGTAACAGCGGAGTTGTGGCCCTTGATTTAGTTAAAAATTCTATATTTTGCCTCATTAAGGCTAAGGGGCTTCATTGTTCATCTGATCTTTACCAAACTGTATCAGATTGTTAATATCAATGAAAGCTCGAGCAAGTTCGAAAACTAGCCATATCGGACCAGTAACAGCGGAGTTATGGCCCTTGATTTAGTTAAAAATGCTATAGTTTGCATCATTAAGACAATAGGGGCTTCATTGTTCATCCGATCTTTACCAAACTTTATCAGATTGTTAATATCAATGAAAGCTCGGACAAGTTCGAAAACCAAACATATCGGACCAGTAACATCTTAGTTATGGCCCATGATTTAGTTCAAAACGCTATATTTTGCCTCGTTAAGACGAGAGGGCCTTCATTTTTCATCCGATCGTTACCAAACTTTTATTTTTAGCTCTACTGATCAGAGATGATCAGCAGAGCTTATGCCGTGGTGCGGCGTCCGTCGTCCGTCCATCTGTCCGTTAACTTTTATTTGTAGCGACTACTCCTCTGAAACTACTGGATGGATATTCATAAAACTTTACAGAAATGTTGCCCATGAAGTCTAGTTGATCCTAGCAAAAATTCATGTTGATGTGAAATCCAAGATGGCCGCCAAAGCTAAAAATAGATTTTTTAAATACAAGTTTGTAGCGACTACTTCTTGAAAAGTATAAGTGATATTGATATGGGACTTTTTCTAAAATGATCAGCATGACATGATGTTGGTCCTTATCAAAAATCATTTTGATTCGACGTTAAACGTGGCTGCCAGCGGCCATCTTTGTTTACATAGAGTTATATAGTAAAAACTTGTAGCGACTACTCCTCTGAAACTACTTGGCGGATTTTCATGAAACTTTACAGGAATGTTGCTCTTAATGTCTTATTGATCCTAGCAAAATTTCAGATCGGCCAGAAATTCAAGATGGCTGCCACAGTTAAAAATAGATTTTTAAAAAATAAGTTTGTAGCGACTACTTCTTGAAAACTATAAGTGATATTGATATGGGACTTTTTCTAAAATGATCAGCATGACATGATGGTTATCCGAGTCGAACATTATTTTGATTCGACATTAAACATGGCTGCCAGTGGCCATCTTTGTTTACATAGAGTTATATAATGAAAACTTGTAGCGACTACTTCTCTGAAACTACTTGACGGATTTTCATGAAACTTCACAGAAATGTTGCTCTTGATGTCTAATTGATCCTAGCAAAATTTCAGGTCGGCCGGAAATTCAAGATGGCCGCCATGGCTAAAAATAGATTTTCAAAATGCAAGTTTGTAGCGACTACTTCTTGAAAACTATAAGTGATATTGATATGGGACTTTTTCTAAAATGATCAGCATTACATGATGTTGGTCCTTGTCAAAAATCATTTTGATTCGATGTTAAACATGGCTGTCAGCGGCCATCTTTGTTTACATAGAATTATATAATGAAAACTTGTAGCAACTACTCCTCTGAAACTACTTGACGGATTTTCATGAACTTCACAGGAATGTTGCTCTTGATGTCTAATTGATCCTAGCAAAATTTCAGGTCGGCCGTAAATTTAAGATGGCTGCCACGGCTAAAAATAAATTTTCAAAAAACAAGTTTGTAGCGACTACTTCCTGAAAACTATAAGTGATATTGATATAGGACTTTTTCTAAACTGATCAGCATGACATGATGGTTATCCAAGTCGAACTTTATTTTGATTCGACGTTAAACATGGCTGCCAGTGGCCATCTTTGTTTACACAGAGTTATATAATGAAAACTTGTAGCGATTACTCCTCTGAAACTACGTGACGGATTTTCATGAAACTTCACACGAATGTTGCTCTTGATGTCTTATTGATCCTAGCAAAATTTCAGGTCGGCCGGAAATTCAAGATGGCAGCCATGGCTAAAAATAGATTTTTAGCTCTACTGATCAGAGATCAGCAGAGCTTATGCCGTGGTGCGGCGTCCGTCGTCCGTCCGTCTGTCTGTCCGTCCGTCTGTCCGTCCGTCCGTCCGTTAACTTTTTTTTTGTAGCGACTACTCCTCTGAAACTACTGAATAGATTTTCATGAAACTTTACAGAAATGTTGCCCATGGAGTCTAGTTGATCCTAGCAAAAATTCATGTAGATGTGAAATCAAAGATGGCCGCCAAATCTAAAAATAGGTTTTTAAAAAACAAGTTTGTAGCGACTACTTCTTGAAAACTCTAAGGGATATTGCTATGGGACTTTTTCTAAAATGATCAGCATGACATGATGTTGGTCCTTGTCGAAAATCGTTTTGATTCGACGTTAAACATGGCTGCCAGCGGCCATCTTTGTTTACATAGAGTTATATAATGAAAACTTGTAGCGACTACTCCTCTGAAACTACTTGACGGATTTTCATGAAACTTCACAGGAATGTTGCTCTTGATGTCTAATTGATCCTATCAAAATTTCTGGTCGGCCGGAAATTCAAGATGGCCGCCACGGCTAAAAATAGATTTTTAAAAAATAAGTTTGTAGCGACTACTTCTTGAAAACTATAAGAGATATTGATATGGGACTTTTTCTAAAATGATCAGCATGACATGATGTTGGTCCTTGTCGAAAATCGTTTTGATTCGACGTTAAACATGGCTGCCAGCGGCCATCTTTGTTTACATAGAGTTATATAATGAAAACTTGTAGCGACTACTCCTCTGAAACTACTTGACAGATGTTCATGAAACTTCACAGGAATGTTGCTCTTGATGTCTAGTTGATCCTAGAAAAAATTCAGGTCGGCCGGAAATTCAAGATGGCCGCCACAGCTAAAAATAGATTTAAAATAAATAAGTTTGTAGCGACTACTTCTTCAAAACTATAAGAGATATTGATATGGGACTTTTTCTAAAATGATCAGTATGACATGATGTTGGTCCTTGTCGAAAATCGTTTTGATTTGACGTTAAACATGGCTACCAGCGGCCATCTTTGTTTACATAGAGTTATATAATGAAAACTTGTAGCGACTACTCCTCTGAAACAACTTTACGGATTTTCATGAAACTTCACAGGAATGTTGCTCCTAATGTCTAATTGATCCTAGGAAAATTTCAGGTTGGCCGGAAATTCAAGATGGCCGCCACGGTTAAAAATAGATTTTCAAAAAACAGGTCTGTAGCGACTACTTCCTGAAATCAAAATCAATAGAGCTTCAAGGTCATTGACCTCTTGTTAGTTATTAAAATATTTACAAGCTTTCATTTAAAAATCATTTATTATTTATTTTTAAATCCCGCTCCTGTTAGCTAGAGACATATGAATCCGCGGATTTCTTGTGTTTACAAATGATCGCCAACTCCTAGACTACAAAAGTTTTACAAACAAAGTTCTTAGGGTCAAAAATGGCTGTGCCCCGGGGTTCCAAAGTTTGTACATGGAGATTTTACATGTTTTGCATAGACTTATATAGAGCATTTGAAAACGACATCTCCTCAGAAACCGCTCGACCAATTTTGATCAAATTTCACTTGGACGATTCTGAGGTCAGTGCCTTCCAAAATTGTAGAAATTAGGTCAATGCGACGTCCAAGATGGCCGCCATTACCATATATGGTCAAAACCTTAAAAAATCTTCTTCACAAGAACCGCTGGACAGATTTTGACAGTTTTTGTTTATAAATGAACGCCCCAATTCATAAATTACAAAAGTTTTACAAACGAAGTTCCTGGGGTCAATAATGGCTGTGCCCCGGAGTTCCAAATTTTGTATATGGAGGTTTAGGTAGACTTATATAGGGCATTTGTAAACGACATCTTCTCAGAAACAGCTTTAACTTTGACCTAAATTTCACGTAGATGATACTGATGTCAGTGCCTTTCAAAGTTTTACAAATTAGGTCAATCCGACATTCAAGATGGCCGCCTTTAGCATATATGGATTTAGTTATGACATTTTTAGCCTTGTTAACACTAGCGTCTTCATTTTGTTTTCTATCTTTTCCAAATTGTTGATATCAATGAAAGCTCCGACACTGGAAACCCCAGGGGTCATGGGTTCAAATGTCACTGGAGGCATTTTTAGCTCGACTGATTAGAGATCTTATGCCATTGAGCGGCGTCCGTCGTCCGTCTGTCAGTCCGTTTGTCTGTCCGTAAACTTTTATTTGTAGCGACTACTCCTCTGAAACTACTGGATGGATATTCATGAAATTTTACAGAAATGTTGCCCATGAAGTCTAGTTGATCCTAGCAAAAATTCATGTTGATGTAAAATCCAAGATGGCCGCCAAAGCTAAAAATAGATTTTTAAAATACAAGTTTGTAGAGACTAATTCTTGAAAACTATAAGTGATATTGATATGGGACTATTTCTAAAATGATCAGCATGACATGATGTTAGTCCTTGTCAAAAATCATTTTGATTCGACGTTAAACATGGCTGCCAGTGGCCATCTTTGTTTACATAGAGTTATATAGTAAAAACTTGTAGCGACTACTCCTCTGAAACTACTAGGTGGATATTCATGAAACGTAACAGAAATGTTGCCCATGATGTCTAGTTGATCCTAGCAAAAATTCATGTTGATGTGAAATCCAAGACGGCCACCAAAGCTAAAAATAGATTTTTTAAATACAAGTTTTTAGCGACTACGTCTTGAAAACTATTTATGATATTGATATGGGACTTTTTCTAAAATGATCAGCATGACATGTTGTTGGTCCTTGTCAAAAATTGTTTTGTTTCGACGTTAAACATGGCTGCCAGCGGCCATCTTTGTTTACATAGAGTTATTTAGTAAAAACTTGTAGCGACTACTCCTCTGAAACTACTTGACGGATTTCCATGAAACTTAACAGGAATGCTGCTCTTGATGTCTAAATGATCCTAGCAACATTTCAGGTTGGTCGGAAATTCAAAATGGCCGCCACAGCTAAAAATAGATTTTCAAAAAACAAGTTTGTAGCGAGTACTTCTTGAAAACGATGAGTGATATTGATATGGGACTTTTTCTAAAATGATCAGTATGGAATGATGTTGATCCTTGTCGAAAAATATTTTGATGCGACGTTAAACATGGCCGCCAGCGGCCATCTTTGTTTATATAGAGTTATATAATGAAAACTTGTAGCGACTACTCCTCTGAAACTATTTGGCGGATTTTCATGAAACTTTACAGGAATGTTGCTCTTGATGTCTAATTAATCCTAGCAAAATTTCAGATAGGCCAAAAATTTAAGATGGCCGCCACAGCTAAAAATAGATTTTTAAAAAATAAGTTTGTAAGTGACTTCTTTTTGAGAACTAAAAGTGATATTGATATGGGACTTTTTCTAAAATGATCAGCATGACATGATGGTTATCCGAGTCGACCATTATTTTGATTCGAAGTTAATCATGGCTGCCATTGGCCATCTTTGTTTACATAGAGTTATATAATGAAAACTTCTAATGATTACTCCTCTGAAACGACTTGCCAGATTTTCATGAAACTTCACACGAATGTTGCTCTTGATGTCTTATTGATCCTAGCAAAATTTCAGGTCAGCCGGAAATTGAAGATGGCCGCCACGGCTAAAAATATTTTTTCAAAATACAAGTTTGTAGCGACTACTTCTTGAAAACTATAAGTGTTATTGATATGGGACTTTTTCTAAAATGATCAGCATGACATGTGACATGTTGTTGGTCCTTGTCAAAAATCGTTTTGATTCGACGTTAAACATGGCTGCCAGCGGCCATCTTTGTTTACATAGAGTTATATAGTAAAAACTTGTAGCGACTACTCCTGAAACTACTTTACGGATTTTCATGAAACTTTACAGGAGTGTTGCTCTTAATGTCTAATTGATCCTAGTAAAATTTCAGATCGGCCAGAAATTCAGGATTGCCGACACAGCTAAAAATAGATTTTTAAAAAATAAGTTTGTAGCGACTACTTCTTGAAAACTATAAGTGTTATTGATATGGGACTTTTTCTAAAATGATCAGCATGACATGTGACATGTTGTTGGTCCTTGTCAAAAATCGTTTTGATTCGACGTTAAACATGGCTGCCAGCGGCCATCTTTGTTTACATAGAGTTATATAGTAAAAACTTGTAGCGACTACTCCTGAAACTACTTTACGGATTTTCATGAAACTTTACAGGAGTGTTGCTCTTAATGTCTAATTGATCCTAGTAAAATTTCAGATCGGCCAGAAATTCAGGATTGCCGCCACAGCTAAAAATAGATTTTTAAAAAATAAGTTTGTAGCGACTACTTCTTGAAAACTATCAGTGATATTGATATTAGGGCTGCGTATCGGTCAGAATGATCGATACGATATTTGTATCGATACAAAATGATCAATATTCGATATATCATATGATATTTTTTCAGAAGTAATAAAAGACTAAATATAAACGTTTTGTCATTTATTCATTCAAAAAGTAAACACAGAAGCTTTATCTGAATTCTTTTTCAAGAATATCAATGCATCCAAGGCATCGTCATTCAGGCACGACCTCTCTGCTGATAGAATATCCCCAGATGTCGAAAAATACAGATGTCGAAAATGCAATCAATCGCCAGAAAAGTACAAACAATGAGACGCCGAGTGCATCTTTTATATGCAAAGTTGACTCGACTGATAAATACAATGAATAAATTTCGAAACAAATACATATTTCAAACTTTTAATGCATTTAATCACAAGTTTTGTTCGTTTTTGTTGTCCGAAAGTCAACAGTTTTCCTACCGACATAAATACTAAATACCCATAATCCTTAGCCATGTATATATCAACAAGGCGGCACTAATAACGGGTTGATGACCCGGAATTCTTTGCCATATTTCTGAATAATTCTGACTAAAGAACCCATCAATGTAATAATAAACATCAGAATAGTGAAATTTGTTCCAAAGAAAGACTAATTAAAGGAAAATTATAATTTCCAGTATATTTACTAATTGAATATTATGATCAGTCGCTGTGAAGACGGTAATAGGAACCGCCATATTACTGTCGTGACCCAGTATACATAATCCGGGCATTCAAATATTCCCACTTCCGCTTTTCCAAAACAAAACAAAAAGTCTTCTGCTTCGATTGTTTCTAAAGTTATTAAATAATTATGCATTAAAATGACTGCAATTAGAAAAAGTTACACCTGTGCAGTTTTTACTCGGCGAACTCCGAGTTTGACTTCGCGGAGTTCTGTCGCGTAAGTACGCCGAGAAGCTTTTCCAACTCCGCGTAGTTTTATCATCGAAACTCCGCGTAATTACGCTAATTACGCGATCGCGATTTGTAAATTCCTCACTCGGCGTGAAAGAGTAAAGTGTGGGCTTCGCGTGAGCTGTACTGTATGCAATGGGAGAGAGTTCACTTTTGATCGATATTTTGACCGATACGGACACGGTCGATACGATATATCGATCGAACCCTAAATACCGGTATTTGATATATACCGGAAACCGGTACACAGCCCAAATTGATATGGGACTTTTTCTAAAATGATCAGCATGACATGATGGTTATCCGAGTCGAACATTATTTTGATTTGACGTTAAACATGGCTGCCAGTGGCCATCTTTGTTTACATAGAGTTATATAATGAAAACTTGTAGCGACTACTCCACTGAAACTACCCGACAGATTTTCATGAAACTTCACAGGAATGTTGCTCTTGATGTCTTATTGATCCTAGCAAAATTTCAGGTCGGCTGGAAATTCAAGATGGCCACCATGGCTAAAAATAATTTTTCGAAAAACAAGTTTGTAGCAACTACTTCCTGAAATCAAAATCAATCAGTAGAGCTTCAAGGTCATTGACCTCTTGTTAAAATATAAGTTTGTAGCGACTTCTTCTTGAAAACTATAAGTGATATTGATATGGGACTTTTTCTAAAATGATCAGCATGACATGATGATTATCCGAGTCGAACATTATTTTGATTCGACGTTAAACATGGCTGCCAGTGGCCATCTTTGTTTACATAGAGTTATATAATGAAAACTTGTAGCGATTACCCCTCTGAAACTACTTGACGGATTTTCATAAAACTTCACCCGAATGTTGCTCTTGATGTCTTATTGATCCTAGCAAAATTTCAGGTCGGCCGGAAATTCAAGATGGCCACCATGGCTAAAAATAGATTTTTAAAATATAAGTTTGTAGCGACTACTTCTTGAAAACTATAAGTGATATTGATATGGGACTTTTTCTAAAATGATCAGCATGACATGATGATTATCCGTGTCGAACATTATTTTGATTCGACGCTAAACATGGCTGTCAGTGGCCATCTTTGTTTACATAGAGTTATATAATGAAAACTTGTAGCGATTACTCCTCTGAAACTACTTGACGGATTTTCATGAAACTTCACACGAATGTTGCTCTTGATGTCTTATTGATCCTAGCAAAATTTCAGGTCGGCCGGAAATTCAAGATGGCCGCCACGGCTAAAATAATTTTTCAAAAAACAAGTTTGTAGCGACTTCTTCCTGAAATCAAAATCAATCAGTAGAGCTTCAAGGTCATTGACCTCTTGTTGTAAATTAATATATATTTTTTTTATTTTTTTATTTTTAAATTTTTAGCTCTACTGATCAGAGATCAGCAGAGCTTATGCCGTGGTTCGGCGTCCGTCGTCCGTCCGTCCGTCTGTCCGTAAACTTTTATTTGTAGCGACAACTCGTCTGAAACTACTGGATGGATATTCATGAAACTTTACAGAAATGTTGCCCATAAAGTCCAGTTGATCCTAGCAAAAATTCATGTTGATGTGAAATCCAAGATGGCCGCCAAAGCTAAAAATAGAGTTTTAAAATACAAGTTTGTAGCGACTACTTCTTGAAAACTATAAGTGATATTGATATGGGACTTTTTCTAAAATGATCAGCATGACATGATGTTGATCCTTGTCAAAAATCGTTTTGATTCAACGTTAAACATGGCTGCCAGCGTCCATCTTTGTTTACATAGAGTTATATAGTAAAAACTTGTAGCGACTACTCCTCTGAAACTACTTGACGGATTTTCATGAAACTTTACAGGAATGTTGCTCTTGATGTCTAATTGATCCTAGCAAAAGTTCAGATCTGCCAGAAATTTAAGATGGCCGTCGCAGCTAAAATTAGATTTTTAGCTCTACTGATCAGAGATCAGCAGAGCTTATGCCGTGGTGCGGCGTCCGTCGTCCGTCCGTCTGTCTGTCCGTCTGTCCGTCCGTCTGTCCGTCCGTTAACTTTTATTTGTAGCGACTACTCCTCTGAAACTACTGGATGGATATTCATAAAACTTTACAGAAATGTTGCCCATGAAGTCTAGTTGATCCTAGCAAAAATTCATGTTGATGTGAAATCCAAGATGGCCGCCAAAGCTAAAAATAGATTTTTTAAATTCAAGTTTGTAGCGACTACTTCTTGAAAACTATAAGTGATATTGATATGGGACTTTTTCTTAAATGATCAGCATGACATGGTGTTGGTCCTTGTCGAAAATCGGTTTGATTCGACGTTAAACATGGCTGCCAGCGGCCATCTTTGTTTACATAGAGTTATATAATGAAAACTTGTAGCGATTACTCCTCTGAAACTACTTGACGGATTTTCATGAAACTTCACAGGAATGTTGCTCTTGATGTCTAAATGATCCTAGCAAAATTTCAGGTCGGCCGGAAATTCGAGATGGCCGCCACGGCTAAAAATAAATTTTCAAAATACAAGTTTGTAGCGACTACGTCTTGAAAACTATAAGTGATATTGATATGGGACTTTTTCTAAAATGATTAGCATGACATGATGTTGGTCCTTTTCAAAAATCGTTTTGATTCGACGTTAAACGTGGCTGCCAGCGGCCATCTTTGTTTACATAGAGTTATATAGTAAAAACTTGTAGCGACTACTCCTCTGAAACTACTTGGCGGATTTTCATGAAACTTTACAGGAATGTTGCTCTTAATGTCTAATTGATCCTAGCAAAATTTCAGATCGGCCAGAAATTCAAGATGGCTGCCACAGTTAAAAATAGATTTTTAAAAAATAAGTTTGTAGCAACTACTTCTTGAAAATTATAAGTGATATTGATATGGGACTTTTTCTAAAATGATCAGCATGACATGATGGTTATCCGAGTCGAACATTATTTTGATTCGACATTAAACATGGCTGCCAGTGGCCATCTTTGTTTACATTGAGTTATATAATGAAAACTTGTAGCGACTACTCCTCTGAAACTACTTGACGGATTTTCATGAAACTTCACAGAAATGTTGCTCTTGATGTCTTATTGATTCTAGCAAAATTTCAGGTCGGCCGGAAATTCAAGATGGCCGCCATGGCTAAAAATAGATTTTCAAAATAAAAGTTTGTAGCGACTACCTCTTGAAAACTATAAGTGATATTGATATGGGACTTTTTCTAAAGACATGATGTTGGTCCTTGTCGAAAATCGTTTTGATTTGACGTTAAACATGGCTGCCAGCGGCCATCTTTGTTTACATAGAGTTATATAATGAAAACTTGTAGCGACTACTTCTCTGAAACTACTTGACGGATTTTCATGAAACTTCACAGGAATGTTGCTCTTGATGTCTAATTGATCCTAGCAAAATTTCAGGTCGGCCGAAAATTCAAGATGGCCGCCACGGCTAAAAATAGATTTTTAAAAAATAAGTTTGTAGCGACTACTACTTGAAAACTGTAAGAGATATTGATATGGGACTTTTTCTAAAATGATCAGCATGACATGATGTTGGTCCTTGTCGAAAATCGTTTTGATTCGACGTTAAACATGGCTGCCAGTGGCCATCTTTGTTTACATAGAGTTATATAGTAAAAACTTGTAGCGATTACTCCTCTGAAACTACTTTACGGATTTTCATGAAACTTCACAGAAATGTTGCTCTTGATGTCTTATTGATTCTAGCAAAATTTCAGGTCGGCCGGAAATTCAAGATGGCCGCCACGGCTAAAAATAGATTTTTAAAAAATAAGTTTGTAGCGACTACTTCTTGAAAACTATAAGAGATATTGATATGGGACTTTTTCTAAAATGATCAGCATGACATGATGTTGGTCCTTGTCAAAAATCGTTTTGATTCGACGTTAAACATGGCTGCCAGTGGCCATCTTTGTTTACATAGAGTTATATAATGAAAACTTGTAGCGATTACTCCTCTGAAACTACTTTACGGATTTTCATAAAACTTCACAGGAATGTTGCTCTTGATGTCTTATTGATCCTAGCAAAATTTCAGGTCAGCCGGAAAATCAAGATGGCCGCCACGGCTAAAAATAGATTTAGAAAAAATAAGATTGTAGCGACGACTCCTTGAAAACTATAAGAGATATTGATATGGGACTTTTTCTAAAATGATCAGCATGACATGATGGTTATCCGAGTTGAACATTATTTTGATTCGACGTTAAACATGGCTGCCAGTGGCCATCTTTGTTTACATAGAGTTATATAATGAAAACTTGTAGCGACTACTCCTCTGAAAGTACTTGACGGATTTTCATGAAACTTCACAGAAATGTTGCTCTTGATGTCTAATTGATCCTAGCAAAATTTCAGGTCGGCCGGAAATTCAAGATGGCCGCCACGGCTAAAAATAGTTTTTCAAAAATCAAGTTTGTAGTCACTACTTCCTGAAATCAAAATCAATCAGTAGAGCTTCAAGGTCATTGACCTCTTGTTAAAAAATAAGTTTGTAGCGACTACTTCTTGAAAACTATAAGTGATATTGATATGGGACTTTTTCTAAAATGATCAGCATGACATGATGTTGATCCTTGTGGAAAATTATTTTGATTCGACGTTAAACATGGCTGCCAGTGGCCATCTTTGGTTACCGTACATAGAGTTATATAGTAAAAACTTGTAGCGACTACTTCTCTGAAACTACTTGACGGATGTTCATGAAACTTCACAGGAATGTTGCTCTTGATGTTTAGTTGATCCTAGAAAAATTTCAGGTCAGCCGGAAATTCAAGATGGCCACCACAGCTAAAAATAGATTTAAAATAAATAAGTTTGTAGCGACTACTTCTTCAAAACTATAAGAGATATTGATATGGGACTTTTTCTAAAATTATCAGTATGACAGGATGTTGGTCCTTGTCGAAAATCGTTTTGATTTGACGTTAAACATGGCTACAAGCGGCCATCTTTGTTTACTTTGAGTTATATAATGAAAACTTGTAGCGACTACTCCTCTGGAACAACTTGACGGATTTTCAAGAAACTTCACAGGAATGTTGCTCTTAATGTCTAATTGATCCTAGCAAAATTTCAGGTCGGCCAGAAATTCAAGGTGGCTGCCACGGTTAAAAATAAATTTTTAAAAAACAAGTCTGTAGCGACTACTTCCTGAAATCAAAATCAATCAGTAGAGCTTCAAGGTCATTGACCTCTTGTTTAATTTTTTTTTTTTTTTTTTTTATTTATTTATTTTTAATTTTTATTTTTTAGCTCTACTGATCAGAGATCAGCAGAGCTTATGCCGTGGTGCGGCGTCCGTCGTCCGTCCGTCCGTCTGTCCGTTAACTTTTATTTGTAGCGACTACTCCTCTGAAACTACTGGATGGATATTCATAAAACTTTACAGAAATGTTGCCCATGAAGTCTAGTTGATCCTAGCAAAAATTCATGTTGATGTGAAATCCAAGATGGCCGCCAAAGCTAAAAATAGATTAGTTTGTAGCGACTACTTCTTGAAAAGTATAAGTGATATTGATATGGGACTTTTTCTAAAATGATCAGCATGACATGATGTTGGTCCTTGTCGAAAATCGTTTTGATTTGACGTTAAACATGGCTGCCAGCGGCCATCTTTGTTTACATAGAGTTATATAATGAAAACTTGTAGCGACTACTCCTCTGAAACTACTTGACGGATTTTCATGAAACTTCACAGGAATGTTGCTCTTGATGTCTAATTGATCCTAGCAAAATTTCAGGTCGGCCGGAAATTCACGATGGCCGCCACGGCTAAAAATAAATTTTCAAAATACAAGTTTGTAGCGACTACTTCTTGAAAACTATAAGTGATATTGATATGGGACTTTTTCTAAAATGATCAGCATGACATGATGTTGGTCCTTATCAAAAATCGTTCTGATTCGACGTTAAACGTGGCTGCCAGCGGCCATCTTTGTTTACATAGAGTTATATAGTAAAAACTTGTAGCGACTACTCCTCTGAAACTACTTGGCGGATTTTCATGAAACTTTACAGGAATGTTGCTCTTAACCCCTTTCGTTCTGCAGGCAAATCTGATAAGTACTCCTGTAAATCTGAACAGTTTTGTGGTTTCTGCTGCTGCAGCAAATTACATTTCGGTGATGTTAGTAAAATGTGGTTTACTCCGTCAATTTTGAAAATAAATTAACAAAACTATATATCATTATGTAGGTATTTAAATTCCCTACACAGTGAAATAATTTTAAAAGCCATATTCATGCAAAAACTAATTTAATGAACATAAAAATCATACGTGAGCATGCGATTCGGGTCAAAATTTTGTCCTACCTTATTTTCACCCAAATTTTCTGTAAGATATATTCACCTTTTCTCTGATAACCCAGTGTGTAGATTGTAGAGAATTTTAAGTCATTTCTAGTGCTGAAAGAATCTTTAAAATCCATAGAGAACTTTAAAAGTTATACTGATTTTTATAAATTTGGTTGAATCCTATGCGTATCGAAGTCTTGGTGACCAACCGTTCCCAAAGATCATCTTCCCACTCATACTGAAGGAATAATGGGTTTTTTGCTTCTTCAGGGGGCTGGAAAAAGCACCCCATGGTCTAAATATTGTCTGAGATGGCATGGATGGAAGATTTCCCTAACACATTCCTCCTGAAACAAAACATTTTCATCATTTCCATAGTCATCCAAGTCAAAATCGGCAAAAAAAAAGTTGAAGTTCCTTTCGGTCTAAATTCATTTGTTGTTTGTCATTGTTTACAGTTTCCTCTCGCTAAAAGTTGTCCAAAACATCGTCTTCTTCATCCATAAACTATAATTCGTCATGAAATCCCACATGAATGTATCTCCCTTCACTCGGTACATAAAATCTATCATCCATATTTACCGATTCACTCGAAAAATCAAGGAAATACACACAAAAAATAGCCGAAAAACATTTATTTTTTCACTTCCTGAAGTGTTTAAAATTCCCAAACAATTTTATATTTACTGCGCATGCTCACTCCTGCCTTCTATCTGAAGAGTACCCACAAAGTAATGATGTTTTATACGGGGTTTCCACATGGAAAACAACGACATGTCAACAACAGTCAAAACTACTCGTGGACGGGTATCCCGAATGCAATGGGTAAATACACACGCACGCGTATCCCGGATGAAATGGGTTAATGTCTAATTGATCCTAGCAAAATTTCAGATCGGCCAGAAATTCAAGATGGCTGCCACAGTTAAAAATAGATTTTTAAAAAATAAGTTTGTAGCGACTACTTCTTGAAAACTATAAGTGATATTGATATGGGACTTTTTCTAAAATTATCAGCATGACATGATGGTTATCCGAGTCGAACATTATTTTGATTCGATGTTAAACATGGCTGCCAGTGGCCATCTTTGTTTTACATAGAGTTATATAATGATAACTTGTAGCGACTACTCCTCTGAAAATACTTGACCGGTTTTCATTAAACTTCACACGAATGTTGCTCTTGATGTCTAATTGATCCTTGCAAAATTTCAGGTCGGCCGGAAATTCAAGATGGCCGCTATGGCTAAAAATAGATTTTCAAAATACAAGTTTGTAGCGACTACTTCTTGAAAACTATAAGTGATATTGATATGGGACTTTTTCTAAAATGATCAGCATGACATGATGGTTATTCAAGTCGAACATTATTTTGATTCGACGTTAAACATGGCTGCCAGTGGCCATGTATGTTTACATAAGAGTTATATAATGATAACTTGTAGCGACTACTCCTCTGAAACTACTTGACGGATTTTCATGAAACTTCACACGAATGTTGCTCTTGATGTCTAATTGATCTTAGCAAAATTTCAGGTCGGCCGGAAATTCAAGATGGCCACCATGGCTAAAAATAGATTTTTAAAAAATAAGTTTGTAGCGACTACTTCTTGAAAACTATAAGAGATATTGATATGGGACTTTTTCTAAAATGATCAGCATGACATGATGGTTATCCGAGTCGAACATTATTTTGATTCAATGTTAAACATGGCTGTCAGTGGCCATCTTTGTTTACATAGAGTTATATAATGAAAACTTGTAGCGACTACTCCTCTGAAACTACTTGACGGATTTTCATGAAACTTCACAGGAATGTTGCTCTTGATGTCTAATTGATCCTAGCAAAATTTCAGGTTGGCCGGAAATTCAAGATGGCCACCACGGCTAAAAATAGATTTTCAAAAAAACAGTTTGTAGCGACTACTTCCTGAAATCAAAATCAATCAGTAGAGCTTCAAGGTCATTGACCTCTTGTTAAAAAATAAGTTTGTAGCGACTACTTCTTGAAAACTATAAGAGATATTGATATAGGACTTTTTCTAAAATGATCAGCATGACATGATGGTGGTCCTTGTCGAAAATCGTTTTGATTCGACATTAAACATGGCTGCCAGCGGCCATCTTTGTTTACATAGAGTTATATAATGAAAACTTGTAGCGACTACTCCTCTGAAACTACTTGACGGATTTTCATGAAACTTCACAGGAATGTTGCTCTTGATGTCTAATTGATCCTAGCAAAATTTCAGGTTGGCCGGAAATTCAAGATGGCCGCCTAGGCTAAAAATAGATTTTTAAAAAATAAGTTTGTAGCGACTACTTCTTGAAAACTATAAGAGATATTGATATGGGACTTTTCCTAAAATTATCAGCATGACATGATGGTTATCCGAGTCGAACATTATTTTGATTCGACGTTAAACATGGCTGCCAGTGGCCATCTTTGTTTACATAGAGTTATATAATGATAACTTGTAGCGACTACTCCTCTGAAACTACTTGACGGATTTTCATGAAACTTCACAGGAATGTTGCTCTTGATGTCTAATTGATCCTAGCAAAATATCAGGTCGGCCGGAAATTCAAGATGGCCGCCACGGCTAAAAATAGATTTTCAAAAAACCCAGTTTGTAGCGACTACTTCCTGAAATCAAAATCAATCAGTAGAGCTTCAAGGTCATTGACCTCTTGTTTTAAATATATCTGTTGGTATCATATTACAGGTCACTTCGGGGGCATTTGTCACTTACTGTGACATTTCTTGTTATAGATTTTTTTTCAGTGCTCAAAGAAAATTTGAAATGGACAGGCCCTGATTTGAAATGGACAGGCCCTGATTTAAAATGGAAAGGTCCAATATTTTTTTCTTAATGGAAATGTGTCTATTCACTTTTATAGCACACATTTGTTACGTATGTATTAATCAAGCTCAGAACCTCCTCCGACTATATTTTTCTTTTTGCTACCACTTTATGCTCCCTGGTCAGCGGACTTATTTATCATTTCGTTTAAAATATGTTAGAATAGAATATTACATAGAAATTTATAACCAATGCAAAGGAGAGTACTAGCACTTTTGCCAAACGATAATAATCAGAGCCGACTTGGTGAAACTGGAGCTAAACTTGGAGCCAAATTTTTAATCAGGTTTTATGAGACTATCAGAGCCTCCTCTGGCTATATTTTTTCTTTTTGTCACCACTTTCTCCAAGTAAAGAATTAGGAGCCTAGACTAGAATTCATTTAAAAGTAGGATTCCAGGAACTCCTTACACCTTAAATAATGAATAGAAATAAACTTTATATCTGTATTTATACATATACAGTATCTATATTTTTCTTTCCACCAACATGTATTTGTAAAGGACAGTTTTTCTTATTTGATTATGTAAAAAAAAAAAAAAAAATATCCAAAATTATGTACCATCCGAACTACTATGACACAGCACTTTTACGGCCCGAACATTTCACAAACGTTCAATCGAAATACCATCAATAACGATTTTTTTTCATGCATTAGTGTGTTTTTAATGACAAAAACTTATCACAAAGTTAAGAAAACACAACCCTAATAGCAGAATAATGAGTTATATGTCAACAATTGTCGACCTCAAAGTTGTGACAAACTGCCGACACGAAGCCAGGCAAAATATTCGAACTTCTTATTGTTTCAATGTGTGTATAACACATTTTAATTACTTTATTGCAATTGTTTTCACAGTTCACAATACACATGGGAGTATTTTGTCTTGAGGAACTTGAGCTTGAGATCCAGTAAAACTTTTTTTTTTTTTTTTTTTTTTTTTTTTTTTTTTTTTAGACAAGCCCGGCGGGCTCCTCGTCTGCAAAATGAGACAGGCCCGGAATGGATTTCGAGGAGCCCCGGGCATCGGGCTATCCTATTTTTTGAGCACTGTTTTTATGTATATTTTTTTAATTATTTGTTCTACCTTAAAAACCTTTATTGCGGACATATGAAACCACGACATAGAGATAAGAGTTAGGTTTTTACTGTTGTGAAAACACGAAAGTTCAGCGATATCTTTAATGTGCATGGGGTATGGCTCTCCCTGCAATGGGATTGACGGCTTTACAATCCACTTGAAAGAATGCATACTTTCAAAATACCTTACATGTGTTGATAATGTTACATATATAAACGACTAATGCGCTGCAAATATCCGTATTTTGCTCATTTTTAAATGAATTACAGTATGAGCAACTGACTAAAAAACATACAACTCATATTCAACTATGGCGTAATAGTAGAGCGCCCGACTCACATGCGGGAGGTAGTGTGTCCAAACTCTGACCAGTTCATACTAAAGAATTCATAAAAAGGGTACGTGTAGCTCAATTGCTTGACGCTCAGCATATAAAAGGCAGTGCTAGGACTGGTCAACCCAGTATCCGAAAAAACGTGACTGAGTGGGGTATCATGGCATGTGTCTGCAGCATGATTTTCTAGTGTGGCAGTACTATAAAAGTATAAAGTTGAGTATGCTTGTAATGCAGTATTTAATGACACCAATGTCCTTGGACTTGTTTTAAGAAAAAATATAGCCTTATAACCAGATAACCACATTCCATTCAATTTAATGCTTCTGTTTCAGATGTTTACAGTGGTCGAAATTAGCACTAGGCCCGAAGGTAGAAAAACTAGTAAATATTAATTCAGTCTAATAAAAATCTAGATATTTTAAATAGTCTGGCTTATGAAAATTGTTGTAGTCCATCAGGGCTCCAGAAATTGGATAGCCCGACGCCCGGGGCTAGTCAAAATTGAAGTCGGGATTGTAACAAATTCCATGCAGTTAGCCCGTCGGGCTAGTCCAAAAAAACAAAACAAAATAAATCCCACTGCCTAAATTGCAGGATCTGTGTATAACAAACACGTGCCAGTCAGGCACCTGTAATAAAACATCCCCCACATGTTTCATAATCTGCTAATTGCACTTGCTTATGTAATTCAATTAGCATTCGCCGCGGGCATCGGCGATTTTCAACATCAAAACATGCTGTAAGTCCATCCTCCAAGAACCTTAATTGACAGTCGGCATTATCCAATCAATTGATGTGTAGTATTTCAACTCAGGTCGATTAGCCAATGAAACCACTTTTTAAAAATACTACCGGCTGATCACATGTTCGTCACGTGGTCAGCTCAAAATGGCGGTACTGACTCAAACGATTACAAATAGGCCGATACAGAGTCGCAATCAACACAATCACGCTGATTTGTCGGCGACTTTTGATGAATCAAGAGACCATGGACTTTTGATTATGGAAGCATGCTTTATATGAAACTGTGAAAAGCGAAATATATCAATACTTAGATAACATTTAGAAATTCCTGACTCAGGGGAAAGAACTCCCGCGATGTGAAATTGATTATATAGGTTTGTGAGAAGTAATATCGATTTCTTTGTAAATACATTTTAAACACAGTTATTTTCATATACAGTTAACAGTTTATATTTATTTTCCAATATATTTTGCCGATTAAAATGCCTTCCTGGAGGAACTGGACTTGAAAACTTGTATCACTGTATACAATTTGTGGGTGGGGTAATGCTAAAAAAAATCTATCCTAAATTGTTTCATCTTACCATTGCTACGCTTTCACCCAATGACAACTGCCAACGCAACTTAAAGATACATCAATTGGTTATGAGAAGATAAGAATTACTGAATTTTTAATTTCTCAGTATTTAATGAATTATAATGAGTATCTGAATCTGTTAAATCAGAATCAGCTTTGACATAATGAGATGTCGTCAGCTGGGTATAAGTAATAGATAGAGCCAGGTCTCAGTGAGCTGGTTCATTTAAATAAATTTTAATAAAACGAGATACGTAAAAGATAAATGATAACTGACAAAGACAAAAACAAACATACAAATTATTTTTTAAGGCAAGTGAAAAAAACAGGGCTCATGACAAAAAAACTCAGGGCTAGTGGGAAAAAAAACAGGGCTAGTGGATTTTTAGGACCCAGAAGCCCTGGGCTAGTCCCATAAAAAAATATTCTTGGAGCACTGTCCATGATTATATAATAATTTGGGCTAGTGAACAAAAATCCTAATTTATTTGATTGAGTTTAGACTTCTATTTTTAGCTCGACTGATCAGAGATCAGCAGAGCTTATGCCGTGGTGCGGCGTCCGTCGTCCGTCTGTCTGTCTGTCTGTCCGTAAACTTTTATTTGTAGCGACTACTCCTCTGAAACTACAGGATGGATATTTATGAAACTTTACAGAAATGTTGCCCATGAAGTCTAGTTGATCCTAGCAAAAATTCATGTTGATGTGAAATCCAAGATGGCCGCCAAAGCTAAAAATAGATTTTTAAAATACAAGTTTGTAGCGACTACTTCTTGAAAACTATAAGTGATATTGATATGGGACTTTTTCTAAAATGATCAGCATGACATGATGTTGGTCCTTGTCGAAAATCGTTTTGATTCGACGTTGAACATGGCTGCCAGCGGCCATCTTTGTTAACATAGAATTATATAGTAAAAACTTGTAGCGACTACTCCTCTGAAACTACTTGGCGGATTTTCATGAAACTTTACAGGAATGTTGCTCTTGATGTCTAATTGATCCTAGCAAAAATTTCAGATCGGCCAGAAATTCAAGATGGCCACCACAGCTAAAAATAGATTTTTAAAAAATAAGTTTGTAGCGACTACTTCTTGAAAACTATAAGTGATATTGATATGGGACTTTTTCTAAAATGATCAGCATGACATGATGTTGATCCTAGTCGAACACTATTTTGATTCAACGTTAAACATGGCTGCCAGTGGCCATCTTTGTTTACATAGAGTTATATAGTAAAAACTTGTAGCGACTACTCCTCTGAAACTTCTCGACGGATGTTCATGAAACTTCACAGGAATGTTGCTCTTGATGTCTAGTTGATCCTAGAAAAATTTCAGGCTGACCGGAAATTCAAAATGGCCACCACGGCTAAAAATAGATTTAAAATAAATAAATTTATAGTGACTACTACTTGAAAACCATAAGTGATATTGATATGGGACTTTTTCTAAAATGATCAGTATGACATGATGTTGATCCTTGTCAAAAATTATTTGACATTAAACATGGCCGCCAGCGGCCATCTTTGTTTACATAGAGTTATATAATGAAAACTTGTAGCGACTACTCCTATGAAACTACTTGATGGATTTTCATGAAACTTCACAGGAATGTTGACCTAGATATCAAAAATCTATCAGTAGAGCTTCAAGGTCATTGACCTCTTGTTCTATTTTCAATGTTACTCACTTGAACATGTCACCCTACATGTCGCTGACTATTTACATGTAATATAAACTTGAAAGTATTATAAATAGGATCAAACACCATTCGCGGACAAATTTATGACAATGGAACAATGGACTTCTGCGTCGTCTATTCTTAAAAACGTTGCAAATACTTCGAGGAATGCCAAACAAGGCCAATTGTGCTGCTTCTATGATTTTCGCTGTAATAGTCAATAAAGCAATGCTATACCAAGAAAAAACTAGAAACGGGCCTCAATTTATATGTACCTCAACTAATAGTTAATGGGGCATATTGGCAGTAAATAAGCAAGCGTTCCATTCTCTTTCAATGACCAGGTATCATTGGAAAGTAGGTCCTTACTAATCAGTGTTCATTCTGGAGGGCGACATCGGCGACAAAGGCGCTTTTTCCTCCGTGACTTCGCTTTTTTTTAAGCCGAAGGCGAAGTTTAAGTCGCCTTCAGATTGACCACTTCGCTTTTTTCCCACCCTCAAGCGAAGTGTAACCAGTCCTTTAATTGACCTGTTGTTTATGTCTCAGGACAGGTGTTGACATCTCTGGGAAGGGATTATGCTAATTGCTTTGATCGATCACAGCAGAAAGCCCACGGGGAGCATACTTTCCTACAACTATGATATCACCCGAGGCAATTTTCGCACCTCGCCATTTTTTGTTTACAAATTAGACTGTACAGGGAATACACACGCCTTATCCAATGAGATTGCGCATAGCTGAACAATTGACCAATCGTAGGTTCCGTTACAGTTAGACAAGTGCGTGTTAAAAACGTGATCGAAACGAAACAACAATCTGAAGTTAATTGACCTGAGGTAATTAAATGATACCACCGAATAATGATTAGCGTTGTGTTTTCTTAATTGTTTGATAAAACGGACCTTCTGGCATTCCAAACAAACAAATGCATGAAAAAGAGTTAATAATAGATGATATTTCTTCTGAATTTTCGGCAATATTTTACTTCCGGAAAAGTGCGGTGTCATAGTAGTTCGGATAGGTACATAAGTTTGGATGGAGGAACAACATTTTTTTATTAAATATTGTTTTTAGCTAATACAAATTGGGAAACAAAACACATACATTGGTCTTATAGGTCTTAATGAGGAATAAGCCTTTTAGGAAAAAATTTGAGAATCATAATTACACCCTTCATAGAACTCCAAACAAATTGATAGAAATATGAATAAATAAAGATACAAGCAATATATTTATATTAATTCTTCTCTCAGTCCTTCCTTCTATAGTTACAGTATAATAAGTAAAGAGTGCCTGTGAGTCTGAATAAAATTAATAAACACATTTAATTTGAAACAGCTAGCATGCTCTTAAATAATCAAAAGTTATAACCAATAGGGTGTATACATGTATATCAGTTAATAATTAAAAATAACCGATTGCGCGCTTAATTTAAAAGATCGTGTCTCCCTCACTTCTCCTTATTTTTGGTCACTTCTCTCTATTTTCTTTGGAGGGAGAAGTCACTTCTCCCTAAAATCCAGGCCTAGATTGAACCCTGCTAATATAACAATTGTGAAATGATGGTAAATAACAGACATAATACTACATGTGTGTAACTCTCTAAAACATTACTTGACTTATAATGGCCCTGTTATGTTGACATGAAGTACGACATTTATTAATTACTGCTAAGTTTATTAATGAAGTGTACTTGAAAGTACCAAGGATATGTGAAGGTCGTTGATACCAATTATGTGAGATTGCATGCAAGGTTTCATGACCCCTTCTCCCTCTAGATCTGTTTGAAGGTGACACATTAACTTAATCTTTTGTTAAATGTATATTTTACTCAGTTGCTTTAACTTTACTTCATTATGCTCCCTGAAAATTGTGTGAGGTGCATATAGTTGCCCCCTGTCCATCTGTATGTCCTTACTTCTGTATGTTCCACTTTCTTCTCCGCTCAACTCCTCCTACATTTTTATCCCCTCCGCTATTCGAAGAATAGTGGTGTTTGTTTGTTTGTATGGTGTTTTACGTCAAGTAAGGTAATGACAGTCGATTTTTTGTGGTGGAGTCAGACCACCCACTTTTCCTTGGTGGAATCTAGAATCAGTACTGTACCGCTCTCGCCATCCGTAAGAATCGACACTTTTTCACAAGTGGGATAGTGGAAGGGCATAATAATGCTACCCCTGACCGTCCCTCCGAATTTGTGAAAGCGCCTTTTCTTGTGTCTTTTAAGGATGGCGAGTTGTCTGTCATCTGTGTTCTGTGCGTTGTCCGTGTTCTGTCCAAGAAACAACATCTCTGAAACTGCTGGGTAGAATTTGACAGGAACTTCACAGGAAGCATCCTTGCATGGTCCTCGCTCAGATTTTTACTAAGCGTCCCGACCTGTCAACAAAATTAATATGGCCACCATTTCTAAAAATAGAATAATCTTTAAACAACTTCTCATGAACTTTTGGGTAGAATTTGATGGAATAGAATAATATGTGCGTGCGCAATAATTGTTCCTGATGCCATATGCAAAAGAGTATTGCCAAATTTCTACGGAAGAAAAAAGGCATTTTTGTGCAAATTGTACATTGGTTGCTATGCTCAAAATATATTCAAACACATTTTATTAATTTGTACATGTAAGTTCATTAAATTTTGCCGATAAACAGGGCTCCAGAAATTGGATAGCCCGACGCCCGGGGCTAGTCAAAATTGAAGTCGGGATTGTAACAAATTCCATGCAGTTAGCCCGTCGGGCTAGTCCAAAAAAAACAAAACAAAATAAATCCCACTGCCTAAATTGCAGGATCTGTGTATAACAAACACGCGCCAGTCAGGCACTTGTAATAAAACATCCCCCACATGTTTCATAATCTGCTAATTGCACTTGCTTATGTAATTCAATTAGCATTCGCCGCGGGCATCGGCGATTTTCAACATCAAAACATGCTGTAAGTCCATCCTCCAAGAACCTTAATTGACAGTCGGCATTATCCAATCAATTGATGTGTAGTATTTCAACTCAGGTCGATTAGCCAATGAAACCACTTTTTAAAAATACTACCGGCTGATCACATGTTCGTCACGTGGTCAGCTCAAAATGGCGGTACTGACTCAAACGATTACAAATAGGCCGATACAGAGTCGCAATCAACACAATCACGCTGATTTGTCGGCGACTTTTGATGAATCAAGAGACCATGGACTTTTGATTATGGAAGCATGCTTTATATGAAACTGTGAAAAGCGAAATATATCAATACTTAGATAACATTTAGAAATTCCTGACTCAGGGGAAGAACTCCCGTGATGTGAAATTGATTATATAGGTTTGTGAGAAGTAATATCGATTTCTTTGTAAATACATTTTAAACACAGTTATTTTCATATACAGTTAACAGTTTATATTTATTTTCCAATGTATTTTGCCGATTAAAATGCCTTCCTGGAGGAACTGGACTTGAAAACTTGTATCACTGTATACAATTTGTGGGTGGGGTAATGCTAAAAAAAATCTATCCTAAATTGTTTCATCTTACCATTGCTACGCTTTCACCCAATGACTACTGCCAACGCAACTTAAAGATACATC
>JAWPHD010022396.1:0-25219 GCA_037043455.1 Cyrtodaria siliqua | reverse complement strand
GTAAGAACGGAATATATATGTGTAAGACTGAATATATATGTGTAAGAACGAATATATATGTGTATGAACGGAATATATATGTGTAAGAACTGAATATATATGTGTAAGAACTGAATATGTATTGTAAGAACTGAATATATATGTGTAAGAACTGAATATATATGCGTAAGAACTGAATATATATGCGTAAGAACGGGATATATATGTGTAAGAACGGAATATATATGTGTAAGAACGGAATATATATGTGTAAGAACGGAATATATATGTGTAACAGCTGAATATATATGTGTAAGAACGGAATATATGTGTAAGAATATATATGCGTAAGAACGGATTATATATGCGTAATAACTGAATATATATGCGTAAACTGATCATATATGCGAAAGAACGGAATATATATGTGTAAGAACGGAATATATACGTGTAGAATCGGAATATATTCGTGTAAGAACGGAATATATACGTGTAAGTTCGGAATATATATGTGTAAGAACGGAATATATATGAGTAAGAACTGAACATATATGTGTAAGAACGGAATATATATGCGTAAGAACTAAATATATAAGTGTAAGAACGCAATAAATACGTGTAAGAATGGAATCTATATGTGTAAGTTCGGAATATTTATGCGTTAGAACGGAATATATATGTGTAAGAACGGAATATGGAATATATATGTGTAAGAACGGAATATATACGTGTAAGAACGGAATATATACGCGTAAGAACGGAATATATATGTGTAAGAACGGAACGTATATGCCGTAAGAACGGAACATATATGCGTAAGAACCTGAATATATATGCGTAAGAACTGAATATATATGCGTAAGAACGGAATATGTATGCGTAAGAACGGAATATATATGCATAAGAACTGAATATATAAGCGTAAGAACGGAATATATATGCGTAAGAACGGAATATATATGCATAAGAACTGAATATATAAGCGTAAGAACTGAATATATATCCGTAAGAACGGAATATATATGCGTAAGAACGGAATATATATTCGTAAGAACGGAATATATATGCGTAAGAACGGTATATTTATGCTTCAGTACGGAATATATATGCGTAAGAACGGAATATATACGTGTAAGAACGGAATATATATGTGTAAGAACGGAATATATATGTGTATGAACGGAATATATATGTGTAAGAACTGAATATATATGTGTAAGAACTGAATATGTATTTGTAAGAACTGAATATATATGTGTAAGAACTGAATATATATGCGTAAGAACTGAATATATATGCGTAAGAATGGGATATATATGTGTAAGAACGAAATATATATGTGTAAGAACGGAATATATATGTGTAAGAACGGAATATATATGTGTAACAACTGAATATATATGTGTAAGAACGGAATATATGTGTAAGAATATATATGTGTAAGAACGGATTATATATGCGTAATAATTGAATATATATGCGTAAAACTGATCATATATGCGAAAGAACGGAATATATATGTGTAAGAACGGAATATATACGTGTAAGAACGGAATATATTCGTGTAAGAACGGAATATATACGTGTAAGTTCGGAATATATATGTGTAAGAACGGAATATATATGCGTAAGAACTGAATATATATGTGTAAGAACGGAATATATATGCGTAAGAACTAAATATATAAGTGTAAGAACGGAATAAATACGTGTAAGAACGGAATATATATGTGTAAGTTCGGAATATTTATGCGTTAGAACGGAATATATATGTGTAAGAACGGAATATATATGTGTAAGAACGGAATATATACGTGTAAGAACAGAATATATACGCGGTAAGAACGGAATATTTATGTGTAAGAACGGAACATATATGCGTAAGAACGGAACATATATGCGTAAGAACTGAATATATATGCGTAAGAACTGAATATATATGCGTAAGAACGGAATATGTATGCGTAAGAACGGAATATATATGCATAAGAACTGAATATATAAGCGTAAGAACGGAATATATATGCGTAAGAACGGAATATATATGCATAAGAATTGAATATATAAGCGTAAGAACGGAAAATATTTGCGTAAGAATTGAATATATATGCGTAAGAACGGAATATATATGCGTAAGCACGAATATATATGCGTAAGAACGGAATATATATGCGTAAGAACGGAATATATATGCGTAATTACGGAATATATATGCGTAAGAACGGAATATATACGTGTAAGAACGGAATATATATGTGTAAGAACGGAATATAAATGCTTAAGAACGGAATATGTACGTGTAAGAACGGAATATATATTTGTAAGAACGGAATATATATTTGTAAGAACAGGAATATATATGCGTAAGAACGGAATATGTATGTGTAAGAACGGAATATATATGTGTAAGAACGGAATATGTATGTGTAACAACTGAATATATATGTGTAAGTACTGAATAAATATGCGTAAGAACTGAATAAATATAGGAAGAACTGAAAATATATGCGTAAGAACTGAATATATATGCGTAAAAACTGAATATATATGCGTAAAACTGAATATATAAGTGTAAGAACTGAATATATATGCGTAAGATCTGAATATATATGCGTAATAACGGAATATATATGTGTAAGAACTCAATATATATGTGTAAGAGCGGAATATATATGTGTAAGAACGGAATATATATGTGTAAGAACGGAATATATATGTGTAAGAAGTGAATATATATGTGTCAGAACTGAATATATATGTGTAAGAACTGAATATATATGCGTAGAACGGAATATATATGTGTAAGAAGTGAATATATATGTGTAAGAACTGAATATATATGTGTAAGAACGGAATATATATGCGTAAGAACTGAATATATATGCGTAAGAACTGAACATATATGCGTAAGAACTGAACATATATGCGTAAGAACTAAGTATATATGCGTAAGAACTGAATATATAAGCCTAAGAACGGAATATATATGCGTAAGAATTGAATATATATGCGTAAGTACGGAATATATATGCGTAAGAACGGAATATATATGCGTAAGAACGGAATATATATGTGTAAGAACGGAATATATATGCGTAAGAACGGAATATGTACGTGTAAGAACGGAATATATATGTGTAAGAACTGAATAGATATGCGTAATAACTGAACATATATGCGTAAGAACTGAACATATATGCGTAAGAACTGAATATATATGCGTAAGAACGGAATATAAATGTGTAAGAACGGAATATATGTGTGAGAATATATATGCGTAAGAACGGAATATATATGTGTAAGAACGGAATATATATGCGTAAGAACTGAATATATATGCGTAAGAACTGAACATATATGCGTAAGAACGGAATATATATGTGTAAGAACGGAATATATATGCGTAAGAACTGAATATATATGCGTAAGAACTGAATATATATGCGTAAGAACGGAATATATATGTGTAAGAACGGAATATATATGTGTAAGAACTGAATATATATGCGTAAGAACTGAATATATATGCGTAAGAACTGAATATATATGCGTAAGAACTGAATATATATGCGTAAGAACTGAATATATATGCGTAATAACGGAATATATATGTGTAAGAACGGAATATATATGTGTAAGAACGAAATATATATGTGTAAGAACGGAATATATATGCGTAAGAACGGTATATATATGCTTAAGTACGGAATATATATGCGTAAGAACGGAATATATACGTGTTAAGAACGGAATATATATGTGTAAGAACGGAATATATATGTGTAAGAACGGAATATATATGTGTAAGAACTGAATATATATGTGTAAGAACTGAATATGTATTTGTAAGAACTGAATATATATGTGTAAGAACTGAATATATATTCGTAAGAACTGAATATATATGCGTAAGAACGGAATATATATGTGTAAGAACGGAATATATATGTGTAAGAACGGAATGTATATGTGTAAGAACGGAATATATACGTTTAAGAACGGAATATATATGTGTAAGAACGGAATATATATTTGTAACAACTGAATATATATTTGTAAGAACGGAATATATGTTAAAGAATATATATGCGTAAGAACGGAATATATATGCGTAAGAACTGAATATATATGCGTAAGAACTGAATATATATGCGTAAGAACTGAATATATATGCGTAATAACGGAATATATATGTGTAAGAACGGAATATATATGTGTAAGAACGGAATATATATGTGTAAGAACGGAATATATATGTGTAAGAACGGAATATATATGTGTAAGAACGGAATATATATGTGCAAAAAGTGAATATATATGTGTAAGAAGTGAATATATATGTGTAAGAACGGAATATATGTGTAAGAATATATATGCGTAAGAACGGAATATATATGTGTAAGAACGGAATATATATGCGTTAGAACTGAATATATATGCGTAAGAACTGAACATATATGCGTAAGAACGGAATATATATGCGTAAGAATGGAATATGTACGTGAATGAACGGAATATATATGTGTAAGAACTGAATATATATGCGTAATAACTGAACATATATGCGTAAGAACTGAACATATATGCGTAACAACTGAATATATATGCGTAAGAACGGAATATAAATGTGTAAGAACGGAATATATGTGTAGGAATATATATGCGTACGAACGGAATATATATGTGTAAGAAAGGAATATATATGCGTAAGAACTGAATATATATGCTTAAGAACTGAACATATATGCGTAAGAACGGAATATATATGCGTAAGAACGGAATATGTACGTGTAAGAACGGAATATATATGTATAAGAACTGAATATATATTCGTAAGAACTGAATATATATGCGTAAGAACTGAATATATATGCGTAAGAACTGAATATATATGCATAAGAACTGAATATATATGCGTAATAACGGAATATATATGTGTAAGAGCGGAATATATATGTGTAAGAACGGAATATATATGTGTAAGAACGGAATATATATGTGTAAGAACTGAATATATATGTGTAAGAACTGAATATATATGTGTAAGAACTGAATATATATGCGTAAGAACAGAATATATATGCGTAAGTACTAAATATATATGCGTAAGAACTGAACATATATGCGTAATAACTGAACATATATGCGTAAGAACTGAATATATATGCGTAAGAACGAAATATATATGTGTAAGAACGGAATATATGTGTAAGAATATATATGCGTAAGAACGGAATATGTATGTGTAAGAACTGAATATATATGCGTAAGAACTGTATATATATGCGTAAGAACGGAATATATATGCGTAAGAACGGAATATATATTCGTAAGAACGGAATATATATGCGTAAGAACGGTATATATATGCTTAAGTACGGAATATATATGCGTAAGAACGGAATATATACGTGTAAGAACGGAATATATATGTGAAAGAACGGAATATATATGTGTAAGAACGGAATATATATGTGTAAGAACTGAATATATATGTGTAAGAACTGAATATGTATTTGTAAGAACTGAATATATATGTGTAAGAACTGAATATATATTCGTAAGAACTGAATATATATGCGTAAGAACGGAATATATATGTGTAAGAACGGAATATATATGTGTAATAACGGAATATATATGTGTAAGAACGGAATATGTACGTTTAAGAACGGAATATATATGTGTAAGAACGGAATATATATTTGTAACAACTGAATATATATGTGTAAATACGGAATATGTATGTGTAAGAACGGAATATACGTGTAAGAACGGAATATATACGTGTAAGAACGGAATATATATGTGTAAGTTCGGAATATATATGCGTTAGAACGGATTATATATGTGTAAGAACGGAATATATATGTGAAAGAACGGAATATATATGCGTAAGAACTGAATATATATGCGTAAGAACGGAATATGTATGCGTAAAAACTAAATATATCAGTGTAAGAACGGAATATATCTGTGTAAGAACGGAATATATATGTGTAAGAACGGAATATATACGTGTAAGAACGGAATATATACGTGTAAGAACGGAATATATATGTGTAAGAACGGAACATATATGCGTAAGAACGGAACATGTATGCGTAAGAACTGAATATATATACGTAAGAACTGAATATATATGCGTAAGAACGGAATATATATGTGTAAGAACGGAATATATACGTGTAAGAACGGAATATATACGTGTAAGAACGGAATATATATGTGTAAGAACGGAACATATATGCGTAAGAACGGAACATGTATGCGTAAGAACTGAATATATATACGTAAGAACTGAATATATATGCGTAAGAACGGAATATATATGCGTAAAAACGGAATATATACGCGTAAGACCTGAATGTATAAGCGTACGAACGGAATATATATGCGTAAGAACGGAATATATATGTGTAAGAACGGAATATATATGTGTAAAAACTGAATATATATGTGTAAGAACTGAATATATATGCGTAAGAACTGAATATATATGCGTAAAAACTGAATATATATGCGTAAGAACTGAATATATATGCGTAAGAACTGAATATATATGCGTAAAACTATATACATATGTGTAAGAACTGACTATGTATTTGTAAGAACTGAATATATATGTGTAAGAACTGAATATATATGTCTAAGAACGGAATATATACGTGTAAGAACGGAATATATACGTGTAAGAACGGAATATATATGTGTAAGAACGGAACAAATATGCGTAAGAACGGAACATGTATTTGTTTGAACTGAATATATATGTGTAAGAACGGAATATATACGTGTAAGAACGGAATATATACGTGTAAAAACGGAATATATATGTGTAAGAACGGAACATATATGCGTAAGAACGGAACATGTATGCGTAAGAACTGAATATATATACGTAAGAACTGAATATATATGCGTAAGAACGGAAAATATATGCGTAAAAACGGAATATATACGCGTAAGACCTGAATGTATAAGCGTACGAACGGAATATATATGCGTAAGAATTGAATATATATGCGTAAGAACGGAATATATATGCGTAAGATCGGAATATATGCCTGAGAACGGAATATATATGCGTAAGAACGGAATATATATGCGTAAGTACGGAATATATATGCGTAAGAACGGAATATATACGTGTAAGAACGGAATATATACGTGTAAGAACGGAATATATATGAGTAAGAACGAAATATGTACGTGTAAGAACGGAATATATATTTGTAAGAACGGAATATATATGTGTAACATCTGAATATATATGTGTAAGAACGGAATATTTATGCGTAAGAACGGAACATGTACATGTAAGAACGGAATATATATGTGTAAGAACGGAATATATATGTGTAAAAACTGAATATATATGTGTAAGAACTGAATATATATGCGTAAGAACTGAATATATATGCGTAAAAACTGAATATATATGCGTAAGAACTGAATATATATGCGTAAGAACTGAATATATATGCGTAAAACTGAATACATATGTGTAAGAACTGAATATGTATTTGTAAGAACTGAATATATATGTGTAAGAACTGAATATATATTCGTAAGAACTGAATATATATGCGAAAGAACGGAATATATATGTGTAAGAACGGAATATATATATGTGTAAGAACGGAATATATATGTGTAAGAACTGAATATATATGTGTAAGAACTGAATATGCATTTGTAAGAACTGAATATATATGTGTAAGAACTGAATATATATTCGTAAGAACTGAATATATATGCGTAAGAACGGAATATATATGTGTAAGAACGGAATATATATGTGTAAGAACGGAATGTATATGTGTAAGAACGGAATATGTACGTTTAAGAACGGAATATATATGTGTAAGAACGGAATATATATTTGTAACAACTGAATATATATTTGTTAGAACGGAATATATGTTAAAGAATATATATGCGTAAGAACTGAATATATATGCGTAAGAACTGAATATATATGCGTAAGAACTGAATATATATGAATATATATGCGTAAGAACTGAATATATATGCGTAATAACGGAATATATATGTGTAAGAACGGAATATATATGTGTAAGAACGGAATATATATGTGTAAGAACGGAATATATATGTGTAAGAACGGAATATATATGTGTAAGAACGGAATATATATGTGTAAAAAGTGAATATATATGTGTAAGAAGTGAATATATATGTGTAAGAACGGAATATATGTGTAAGAATATATATGCGTAAGAACGGAATATATATGTGTAAGAACGGAATATATATGCGTTATAACTGAATATATATGCGTAAGAACTGAACATATATGCGTAAGAACGGAATATATATGCGTAAGAACGGAATATGTACGTGAATGAACGGAATATATATGTGTAAGAACTGAATATATATGCGTAATAACTGAACATATATGCGTAAGAACTGAACATATATGCGTAACAACTGAATATATATGCGTAAGAACGGAATATAAATGTGTAAGAACGGAATATATGTGTAGGAATATATATGCGTAAGAACGGAATATATATGTGTAAGAACGGAATATATATGCGTAAGAACTGAATATATATGCTTAAGAACTGAACATATATGCGTAAGAACGGAATATATATGCGTAAGAACGGAATATGTACGTGTAAGTACGGAATATATATGTGTAAGAACTGAATATATATGCGTAAGAACTGAATATATATGCGTAAGAACTGAATATATATGTGTAAGAACTGAATATATATGCATAAGAACTGAATATATGTGCGTAATAACGAAATATATATTTGTAAGAGCGGAATATATATGTGTAAGAACGGAATATATATGTGTAAGAACGGAATATATATGTGTAAGAACTGAATATATATGTGTAAGAACTGAATATATATGTGTAAGAACTGAATATATATGCGTAAGAACGGAATATATATGCGTAAGTACTAAATATATATGCGTAAGAACTGAACATATATGCGTAAGTACTGAACATATATGCGTAAGAACTGAATATATATGCGTAAGAACGAAATATATATGTGTAAGAACGGAATATATGTGTAAGAATATATATGCGTAAGAACGGAATATGTATGTGTAAGAACGGAATATATATGCGTAAGAACTGAATATATATGCGTAAGAACTGTATATATATGCGTAAAAACGGAATATATATGCGTAAGAACGGAATATATATGCGTAAGAACGGAATATATATGCGTAAGAACGGTATATATATGCTTAAGTACGGAATATATATGCGTAAGAACGGAATATATACGTGTAATAACGGAATATTTATGTGTAAGAACGGAATATATATGTGTAAGAACGGAATATATATGTGTAAGAACTGAATATATATGTGTAAGAACTGAATATGTATTTGTAAGAACTGAATATATATGTGTAAGAACTGAATATATATTCGTAAGAACTGAATATATATGCGTAAGAACGGAATATATATGTGTAAGAACGGAATATATATGTGTAATAACGGAATATATATGTGTAAGAACGGAATATGTACGTTTAAGAACGGAATATACGTGTAAGAACGGAATATATACGTGTAAGAACGGAATATATATGTGTAAGTTCGGAATATATATGCGTTTAGAACGGATTATATATGTGTAAGAACGGAATATATATGTGAAAGAACGGAATATATATGCGTAAGAACGGAATATATATGCGTAAGAACGGAATATGTATGCGTAAAAACTAAATATATAAGTGTAAGAACGGAATATATACGTGTAAGAACGGAATATATATGTGTAAGTACGGAATATATATGTGTAAAAAACTGAATATATATGTGTAAGAACTGAATATATATGCGTAAGAACTGAATATATATGCGTAAAAACTGAATATATATGCGTAAGAACTGAATATATATACGTAAGAACTGAATATATATGCGTAAAACTGAATACATATGTGTAAGAACTGAATATGTATTTGTAAGAACTGACTATATATGTGTAAGAACTGAATATATATTCGTAAGAACTGAATATATATGCGTAAGAACGGAATATATATGTGTAAGAACGGAATATATATGTGTAAGAACGGAATATATATGTGTAAGAACGGAATATGTACGTTTAAGAACGGAATATATATGTGTAAGAACGGAATATATATTTGTAACAACTGAATATATATGTGTAAAAACGGAATATGTATGTGTAAGAACGGAATATACTTGTAATAACGGAATATATACGTGTAAGAACGGAATATATATGTGTCAGTTCGGAATATATATGCGTTAGAACGGATTATATATGTGTAAGAACGCAATATATATGTGAAAAGAACGGAATATATATGCGTAAGAACTGAATATATATGCGTAAGAACGGAAAATGTATGCGTAAAAAACTAAATATATAAGTGTAGGAACGGAATATATACGTGTAAGAACGGAATATATATGTGAAAGTAGGGAATATATATGCGTTAGAACGGAATATATATGTGTAAGAACGGAATATATATGTGTAAGAACGGAATATATATGTGTAAGAACGGAATATATACGTGTAAGAACGGAAAATATAGTGTAAGAACGGATATATATGTGTAAGAACGGAACATATATGCGTAAGAACGGAACATATATGCGTAAGAACTGAATATATATACGTAAGAACTGAATATATATGCGTAAGAACGGAATATATATGCGTAAGAACGGAATATATACGCGTAAGAACTGAATGTATAAGCGTACGAACGGAATATATATGCGTAAGAATTGAATATATATGCGTAAGAATGGAATATATATGCGTAAGATCGGAATATATGCGTAAGAACGGAATATATATGCCTAAGAATGGAATATATATGCGTAAGTACGGAATATATATGCGTAACAACGGAATATATACGTGTAAGAACGGAATATATACGTGTAAGAACGGAATATATATGAGTAAGAACGAAATATGTACGTGTAAGAACGGAATATATATTTGTAAGAACGGAATATATATGTGTAACATCTGAATATATATGTGTAAGAACGGAATATTTATGCGTAAGAACGGAACATGTACATGTAAGAACGGAATATATATGTGTAAGAATGGAATATATATGTGTCAAAACTGAATATATATGTGTAAGAACTGAATATATATGCGTAAGAACTGAATATATATGCGTAAAAACTGAATATATATGCGTAAGAACTGAATATATATTCGTAAGAACTGAATATATATGCGTAAAAACTGAATACATATGTGTAAGAACTGAATATATATGCGTAAGATCTGAATATATATGCGTAATAACGGAACATATATGTGTAAGAACGGAATATATATGTGTAAGAACTCAATATATATGTGTAAGAACGGAATATATATGTGTAATAACGGTATATATATGTGTAAGAACGGAATATATATGTGTAAGAAGTGAACATATATGTGTAAGAACTGAATATATATGTGTAAGAACTGAATATATATGCGTAAGAACGAAATATATATGCGTAAGAACTGAATATCTATGCGTAAGAACTGAACATATATGCGTAAGAACTGAATATATATGCGTAAGAACTGAATATATATGCGTAAAACTGAATATATATGTGTAAGAACTGAATATATATGCGTAAGAACTGAATATATATGCATAAGAACTGATTATATATGCGTAAGAACTGAACATATATGCGTAAGAACTGAATATATATGCGTAAGAACGGAATATATATGTGTAAGAACGGAATATATTTGTAAGAATATATATGCGTAAGAACGGAATATGTATGTGTAAAAACGGAATATATATTCGTAAGAACTGAACATATATGCGTAAGAACTGAATATATATGCGAAAGAACTGAATATATATGCGTAAGAACTGAATATATATGTGTAAGAACTGAATATATATTTGTAAGAACTGAATATATATGCGTAAGAACTGAATATGTATGCGTAAGAACTGAACATATATGCGTAAGAACTGAACATATATGTGTAAGAACTGAATATATATGTGTAAGAACGCAATATATGTGTAAGAACGGAATATGTACGTGTAAAAACGGAATATATATGTGTAAGAACTGAACATAAATGTGTAAAAAATGAATATATATGCGTAGGAACTGAATATATATGCGTAAGAACTGAATATATATGCGTAAGAACTGAATATATATGTGTAAGAACTGAATATATATGTGTAAGAACTGAATATATATGCGTAGGAACTGAATATATATGCGTAAGAACGGAATATATATGTGTAAGAACGGAATATATATGTGTAAGAACGGAATATGTACTTGTAAGAACTATATATATATGTGTAAAAACGGAATATATATGTGCAAGAACTGAATATATATGTGTAAGAACTGAATATATATGTGTAAGAACGGAAAATATATGTGTAAGAAGTGAATATATATGTGTAAAAACTGAATATATATGTGTAAGAACGGAATATATATGTGTAAGAACGGAATAAATATGTGTAAGAACGGAATATATATGTGTAAGAACTGAATATATATGTGTAAGATCTGAATATATATGCGTAAGAACTGAATATATATGCGTAAAACTGAATATATATGCGTAAGAACTGAACATATATGTGTAAGAAATGAATGTATATGCGTAAGAACTGAATATATATGCGTAACAACGGAATATATATGTGTAAGAACGGAATATGAATGCGTAAGAACTGAATATATATGTGTAAGAACGGAATATATATGTGTAAGAACGGAATATATATGTGTAAGAACGGAATATATACGTGTAAGAACGAAATATATATGGGTAAGAACGGAATATATATGTGTAAGAACGGAATATATATGTGTAAGAACGGAATATATATGTGTAAGAACTGAATATATATGTGTAAGAACTGAATATATATTTGTAAGAACTGAATATATATGTGTAAGAACTGAATATATATGAGTAATAACTGAATATATATGCGTAAGAACGGAATATATATGTGTAAGAACGGAATATATATGTGTAAGAACGGAATATGTACGTTTAAGAACGGAATATATACGTGTAAGAACGGAATATATATGTGTATATATGTGTAAGAACGGAATATATATGTGTAAGAACTGAATATATATGTGTAAGAAGTGAATATATATGTGTAAGAACTGAATATATATGTGTAAGAACGCAATATATGTGTAAGAACGGAATATGTACGTGTAAAAACGGAATATATATGTGTAAGAACTGAACATATATGTGTAAGAAATGAATATATATGCGTAGGAACTGAATATATATGCGTAAGAAATTAATATATATGCGTAAGAACTGAATATATATGTGTAAGAACTGAATATATATGTGTAAGAACTGAATATATATGTGTAAGAACTGAATATATATGCGTAGAAGAACGGAAAAATATATGTGTAAGAACGGAATATATATGCGTAAGAACTGAACATGTATGCGTAAGAACGGAATATATATGTGTAAGAACGGAATATATATGCGTAAGAACTGAATATATATGTGTAAGAACGGAATATATATGTGTAAGAACGGAATATATATGTGTAAGAACGGAATATATAAGTGTAAGAACGGAATATATATGTGTAAGAACGAAATATATATGTGTAAGAACGGAATATGTACGTTTACGAACGGAATATATATGTGTAAGACGGAATATATACGTGTAAGAACGGAATATATATGTGTAAGAACGGAATATATATGTGTGAGAACGGAATATATATGTGTAGGAACTGAATATATATGTGTAAGAACTGAATATATGTGTGTAAGAACTGAATATATATTTGTAAGAACTGAATATATATGTGTAAGAACTGAATATATATGAGTAAGAACTGAATATATATGCGTAAGAACGGAATATATATGTGTAAGAACGGAATATATATGTGTAAGAACGGAATATATATTTGTAAGAACGGAATATGTACGTTTAAGAACGGAATATATATGTGTAAGAACGGAATATATATGTGTATATATGTGTAAAAAGGGAATATATATGTGTAAGAACTGAATATATATGTGTAAGAAGTGAATATATATGTGTAAGAACTGAATATATATGTGTAAGAACGGAATATATATGTGTAAGAACTGAACATATATGTGCAAGAACTGAATATATATGCGTAAGAACGGAATATATATGTGTAAGAACGGAATATATATGCGTAAGAACTGAATATATATGTGTAAGAACGGAATATATATGTGTAAGAACTGAATATATATGTGTAAGAACTGAATATATATGTGTAAGAACGGAAAATATATGTGTAAGAAGTGAATATATATGTGTAAAAACTGAAAATATATGTGTAAGAACTGAACATATATTTGTAAGAACTGAATATATTTGTGTAAGAACTGAATATATTTGAGTAAGAACTGAATATATATGCCTCAGAACGGAATATATATGTGTAAGAACGGAATATATATTTGTAAGAACGGAATATGTACGTTTAAGAACGGAATATATTAGTGTAAGAACGGAATATATATTTGTATATATGTGTAAGAACGGAATATATATAAGTAAGAACTGAATATATATGCGTAAGAACTGAATATGTATGCGTAAGAACGCATTATATATGCGTAAGAACGGAATATATATATGTAAGAACGGAATATATATGTGTAAGAACGGAATATATATCCGTAAGAACGGAATATATATGTGTTAGAACTGAACATATATGTGTAAGAAAGGAATATATGTGTAAGAATATATATGCGTAAGAGCTGAATATATATCCGTCAGAACGGAATTTATATGCGTAAGAACGGAATATATATGCGTAAGAAAGGAATATATATGCGTAAGAACGGTATATATATGCTTACGTACGGAATATATATGCGTACTAACGGAGTATATACGTGTAAGAACGGAATATAAATGTGTAAGAACGGAATATATATGTGTAAGAACTGAATATATATGTGTAAGAACTGAATATGTATTTGTAAACTGAATATATATGTGTCAGAACTGAATATATATGCGTAAGAACTGAATATATATGCGTAAGAACTGAATATATATGTGCAAGAACGGAATATATATGTGTAAGAACGGAATATAAATGTGTAAGAACGGAATATGTACGTTTAAGAACGGAATATATATGTGTAAGAACTGAACATATACATGATATATGCGTAAGAACTGAACATATATGTGTAAGAACGGAATATATGTGTAAGAATATATATGCGTAAAAACGGAATATGTATGTGTAAGAACGGAATATATATGCGTAAGAACTGAATATATATGCGTAAGAACTGAATATATATGCGAAAGAACTGAATATAAATGTGTAAGAACTGAATATATATGTGTAAGAACTGAATATATATGTGTAAGAACTGAAAATATATGCGTAAGAACTGAATATATATGGTAAACTGAAAATATATGCGTAAGAACGGAATATATTTGCGTAAGAACGGAATATATATGGGTAAGAACGGAATATATATGTGTAAGAACTGAATATATATGTGTAAGAACGGAATATATATGTAAGAATATATATGCGTAAATTGAATATATATGCGTAGGAACGGAGTATATATGTGTAAGAACGGAATACATATGCCTAAGAACTGAACATGTATGCCTAAGAACTGAATATATATGCGTAAGAACGGAATATATATGCGTAAGAACGGAATATATATGCGTAAGAACTGAATATATATGCGTAAGAACGGAATATATATGCGTAAGAACTGAATATATATGCGTAAGAACTGAATAAATATGCGAAAGAACTGAACATATATGCGTAAGAACTGAATATATATGCGTAAGAACTGAATATATATGCGTAAGAACTGAATATATATGCATAAGAACTGAGCATATATGCGTAAGAACTGAATATATATGCGTAAAACTGAAAATATATGCGTAAGAACGGAATATATATGCGTAAGAACGGAATATATATGTGTAAGAATTGAATAAATATATATGTGTAAGAAAGGAATATATTTGTAAGAATATATATGCGTAAAACTGAATATATATGCGTAAGAACTGAATAAATATGCGAAAGAACTGAACATATATGCGTAAGAACTGAATATATATGCGTAAGAACTGAATATATATGCGTAAGAACTGAATATATATGCGTAAGAACTGAGCATATATGCGTAAGAACTGAATATATATGCGTAAAACAGAAAATATATGCGTAAGAACGGAATATATATGCGTAAGAACGGAATATATATGCGTAAGAACGGAATATAAATGTGTAAGAATTGAATAAATATATATGTGTAAGAACGGAATATATTTGTAAGAATATATATGCGTAAAACTGAATATATATGCGTAAGAACTGAATATATATGCGTAAGAACTGAATATATATGCGTAAGAACTAAATATATATGCGTTAGAACTGAATATATATGCGTAAGAACTGAATACATATGCTTAAGAATTGAATATATATGCGTTAGAACTGAATATATATGCGTAAGACTGAATATGTATGCGTAAGAACTGAATATATATAAGTAAGAACTGAATATATATGCGTAAGAACTGAATATGTATGCGTAAGAACTGAACATATATGCGTAAAAACTGATCATTATGCGTAAGAACTGAACATATATGCGTAAGAACTGAACATATATGCGTAAGAACTGAATATATATGCGTAAGAACGGAATATATATGCGTAAGAACGCAATATATATGCGTAAGAACGGAATATATATATGTAAGAACGGAATATATAAGTGTAAGAACGGAATATATATGCGTAAGAACTGAATATATATGCGTAAGAACGGAATATATATGTGTTAGAACAGAATATATATGTGTAAGAAAGGAATATATGTGTAAGAATATATATGCGTAAGAGCTGAATATATATCCGTCAGAACGGAATATATATGCGTAAAAACGGAATATATATGCGTAAGAAAGGAATATATATGCGTAAGTACGGAATATATATGCGTAATAACGGAATATATACGTGTAAGAACGGAATATATATGTGTAAGAACGATATTTATGTGTAAGAGCTGAATATATATGTGTAAGAACTGAATATGTATTTGTAAGAACTGAATATATATGTGTCAGAACTGAATATATATGCGTAAGAACTGAATATATATGCGTAAGAACGGAATATATATGTGCAAGAACGGAATATATATGTGTAAGAACGGAATATATATGTGTAAGAACGGAATATGTACGTTTAAGAACGGAATATATATGTGTAAGAACTGAACATATACATGATATATGCGTAAGAACTGAAAATATATGTGTTAGAACGGAATATATGTGTAAGAATATATATGCGTAAAAACGGAATATGTATGTGTAAGAACGGAATATATATGCGTAAGAACTGAATATATATGCGTAAGAACTGAATATATATGCGTAATAACTGAGCATATATGCGTAAGAACTGAATATATATGCGAAAGAACTGAATATAAATGTGTAAGAACAGAATATATATGTGTAAGAACTGAATATATATGTGTAAGAACTGAATATATATGCGTAAGAACTGAATATATATGGTAAACTGAAAATATATGCGTAAGAACGGAATATATATGCGTAAGAACGGAATATATATGGATAAGAACGGAATATATATGTGTAAGAACTGAATATATATGTGTAAGAACGGAATATATATGTAAGAATATATATGCGTAAAATTGAATATATATGCGTAAGAACTGAATATATATGCGTAAGAACTGAATAAATATGCGAAAGAACTGAACATATATGCGTAAGAACTGAATATATATGCGTAAGAACTGAATATATATGCGTAAGAACTGAATATATATGCATAAGAACTGAATATGTATGCGTAAGAACTGAATATATATAAGTAAGAACTGAATATTTATGCGTAAGAACTGAATATGTATGCGTAAGAACGGAACATATATGCGTAAGAACTCAACACATAAGCGTAAGAACTGAATATATATGCGTAAGAACGGAATATATATGCGTAAAAACGCAATATATATGCGTAAAAACGGAATATATATGTGTAAGAACGGAATATATATTTGTAAGAACGGAATATATATGCGTAAGAACTGAATATGTATGCGTAAGAAAGGAATATAGATGCGTAAGAACTGAACATATATGCGTAATAACGGAATATATATGTATAAGAACGGAACAATATGTGTAAGAACTGAATATATATGTTTAAGAACGGAATATATGTGTAAGAATATATATGCGTAGGAACGGAATATATATGTGTAAGATAGGAACATATATGCGTAAGAACGGGACATATATGCGTAGGAACTGAATATATATGCGTAAGAACTGAATATATATGCGTAAGAACGGAAGATATATGCGAAAGAACGGAATATATATGCGTAAGAACTGAATATATATGCGTAAGAACGGAATATATATGCGTAAGAACTGAATATATATCCGTAAGAACGGAATATATATGCGTAAGAACGGAATATGTATGCGTAAGAACGGAATTTATATGCGTAAGAACGGAATATATATGCGTAAGTGCGGAATATATATGCGTAAGAACGGAATATATACGTGTAAGAACGGAATATATATGAGTAAGAACGGAATATATATGTGTAAGAACGGAATATATATGTGTAAGAACGGAATATATATGTGTAAGAACTGAATATATATGTGTAAGAACTGAATATATATGCGTAAAGCTGAATATATATGCGTAAAAACGGAATATATATGTGTAAGAACTGAATAAATATGTGTAAGAACGGAATATATATGTGTAAGAACGGAATATGTACGTGTAAGAACGGCTTATATATGTGTAAGAACGGAATATATATGTGTAACAACTGAATATATATGTGTAAGAACTGAATATATACGTGCGTAAGAACTGAATATATATGCGTAAGAACTGAATATATATGCGTAAGAACTGAATATATATGCGTAAGAGCGGAATATATAAGCGCAAGAACTGAATATATATGCGTAAGAACGGAATATATATGTGTAAGGACTGAATATATATGTGTAAGAACTGAATATATATGTGTAAGGACTGAATATATATGTGTAAGAACGGAATATATATGCGTAAGAACTGAATATATATGCGTAAGAACGGAAAATATATGCGTAAGAACTAAATATATATGCGTAGGAACGGAATATACATGTGTAAGGACGGAATATATATGTGTAGGAACTGAATATATATATGTAAGAACGGAATATATGTGTAAGAATATATATGCGTAAGAACGGAATATATATGTGTAAGAACAGAATATATATGTGTAAGAACGGAATATATATGTGTAAAAACGGAATATATATGTTTAAGAACGGAATATATACGTGTAAGAACGGAATATATACGTCTTAGAACGGAATATATATGTGTAAGGACGGAATATATATGCGTTAGAACGGAATATATATGTGTAAGAACGGAATATATATGTGTAAGAACGGAATATATGTGTAAGAATATATATGCGTAGGAACGGAATATATATGTGTAAGAACGTAATATATATGCCTAAGAACTGAATATATATGAGTAAGAACTGAACATATATGAGTAAGAACGGAATATATATGCGTAAGAACGGAATATGTACGTGAATGAACGGAATATATATGTGTAAGAACTGAATATATATGCGTAATAACTGAACATATATGCGTAAGAACTGAACATATATGCTTCAGAACTGAATATATATGTGTAAGAACGGAATATAAATGTGTATGAACGGAATATATGTGTAAGAATATATATGCGTACGAACGGAATATATATGTGTAAGAACGGAATATATATGCGTAAGAACTGAATATATATGCTTAAGAACTGAACATATATGCGTAAGAACTGAATATATATGCGTAAAAACGGAATATATATGCGTAAGAACGGAATATATATGCGTAAGAACTGAATATATAATCGTAAGAACTGAATATGTATGCGTAAGAACTGAATATATATAAGTAAGAACTGAATATATATGCGTAAGAACTGAATTTGTATGCGTAAGATCGGAACATATATGCGTAAGAAATGAACATATATGCGTAAGAACTGAACATATATGCGTAAGAACTGAACATATATGCGTAAGAACTGAATATATATGCGTAAGAACGGAATATATATGCGTAAGAACTGAATATATACGCGTAAGAACGGAATATATATGTGTAAGAACTGAATAAATATGTGTAAGAACGGAATATATATGTGTAAGAACGGAATATGTACGTGTAAGAACGGAATATATATGTGTAAGAACGGAATATATATGTGTAACAACTGCATATATATGTGTAAGAACTGAATATATACGTGCGTAAGAACTGAATATATATGCGTAAGAACTGAATATATATGCATAAGAACTGAATATATATGCGTAAGAGCGGAATATATATGCGTAAGAACTGAATATATATGCGTAAGAACGGATATATATGTGTAAGGACTGAATATATATGTGTAAGAACGGAATATATATGTGTAAGGACTGAATATATATGTGTAAGAACGGAATATATATGTGTAAGAACGAATATATATGCGCAAGAACTGAATATATATGCGTAAGAACGGAATATACATGTGTAAGAACGGAATATATATGTGTAGGAACTGAATATATATGTGTAAGAACGGAATATATGTGTAAGAATATATATGCGTAAGAACGGAATATATATGTGTAAGAACAGAATATATGTGTAAGAACGGAATATATATGTGTAAAAACGGAATATATATGTTTAAGAACGGAATATATACGTGTAAGAACGGAATATATACGTCTTAGAACGGAATATATATGTGTAAGGACGGAATATATATGCGTTAGAACGGAATATATATGTGTAAGAACGGAATATATATGTGTAAGAACGGAATATATGTGTAAGAATATATATGTGTAGGAACGCAATATATATGTGTAAGAACGTAATATATATGCCTAAGAACTGAATATATATGCGTAAGAACTGAACATATATGCGTAAGAACGGAATATATATGCGGAAGAACGGAATATGTACGTGAATGAACGGAATATATATGTGTAAGAACTGAATATATATGCGTAATAACTGAACATATATCAGAAAGAACTGAACATATATGCGTTAGAACTGAATATATATGTGTAAGAACGGAATATAAATGTGTAAGAACGGAATATATGTGTAAGAATATATATGCGTACGAACGGAATATATATGTGTAAGAACGGAATATATATGCGTAAGAACTGAATATATATGCTTAAGAACTGAACATATATGCGTAAGAACTGAATATATATGCGTAAAAACGGAATATATATGCGTAAGAACGGAATATATAATCGTAAGAACTGAATATGTATGCGTAAGATCTGAATATATATAAGTAAGAACTGAATATATATGCGTAAGAACTGAATATGTATGCGTAAGAACGGAACATATATGCGTAAGAAATGAACATATATGCGTAAGAACTGAACATATATGCGTAAGAACTGTACATATATGCGTAAGAACTGAATATATATGCGTAAGACGGAATATATATGCGTAAGATCTGAATATATACGCGTAAGAACGGAATATATATGTGTAAGAACTGAATAAATATGTGTAAGAACGGAATATATATGTGTAAGAACGGAATATGTACGTGTAAGAACGGAATATTCATGTGTAAGAACGGAATATGTATGTGTAGGAACTGAATATATATGTGTAAGAACGGAATATATGTGTAATAATATATATGCGTAAGAACGGAATATATATGTGTAAGAACAGAAAATATATGTGTAAGAACGGAATATATATGTGTAAAAACGGAATATATATGTGTAAGAACGGAATATATACGTGTAAGAACGGAGTATATACGTGTTAGAACGGAATATATATGTGTAAGGACGGAATATATATGCGTTAGAACGGAATATATATGTGTAAGAACGGAATATATATGTGTAAGAACGGAATATATGTGTAAGAATATATATGCGTAAGAACGGAATATATATGTGTAAGAACTGAATATATATGCGTAAGAACGGAATACATATGCGTAAGAACGCAATATATATGCGTAAGAACGGAATATATATGTGTAAGAACGGAATATATATGTGTAAAAACGGAATATATATGCGTAAGAACTGAATATATATCCGTAAGAACGGAATATATATGCGTAAGAACTGAACATATATGCGTAATAACGGAATATATATTTGTAAGAACGGAGTATATACGTGCGTAAGAACTGTTAGAACTGAATATATATGTGTAAGAACGGAATATATGTGTAAGAATATATATGCTTAGGAACGGAATTTATATGTGTAAGAATGGAATATATATGCGTAAGAACGGAATATATATGCGTAAGAACTGAATATATAAGCGTAAGAACGGAATATGTATGCGTAAGTACTAAATCGATAGGCGTAAGAACGGAAAATATATGCGTAAGAACGGAATATATATGTGTAAGAACGAAATATATATGTGTAAGAACGGAATATGCATGTGTAAGAACGGAATATATATGCACAAGAACTGAATATATATGCGTAAGAACTGAATATATATTCGTAAGAAAGGAATATATATGTGTAAGAACGGAATATATATGTGTAAGAACTGAATATATATGTGTAAGAACGGACTATATCTGTAAGAAAATATATGCGTATGAACGGAATATATATGTGTAAGAAAAGAATATATATGTGTAAGAACGGAATATATATGTGTAAAAACGGATTATATATGTTTAAGAACGTAATATATACGTGTAAGAACGGAATATATACGTGTAAGAACGGAATATATATGTGTAAGAACGGAATATATATGCGTTAGAACGGAATATATATGTGTAAGAATGGAATATATATGTGTAAGAACGGAATATATGTGTAAGAATATATATGCGTAAGAACGGAATATATATGTGTAAGAACTTAATATATATGTGTAAGAACGGAATATATATGTGTAAGAACGGAATATATATGCGTAAGAACTGAATATATATGTACGTGTAAGAACGGAATATATATTTGTAAGAACGGAATATATATGTGTAACAACTGAATATATATGTGAAAGAACGGAATATATATGCGTAAGAACGGAATATGTACGTGTAAGAACGGAATATATATGTGTAAGAACGGAATATATATGTGTAACAACTGAATATATATGTGTAAGAACTGAATATATATGCGTAAGAACTGAATTTATTTGCGTAAGAACTGAATATATATGCGTAAGAACTGAAAATATATGCGTAAGAACTGAATATATATGCGTAAAACTGAATATATATGTGTAAGAACTGAATATATATGCGTAAGAACTGAATATATATGCGTAAAACTGAAAATATATGAGTAAGAACGGAATATATATGCGTAAGAACGGAATATATATGCGTAAGAAAGGAATATATATGTGTAAGAACTGAATATATATGTGTAAGAACGGAATATATATGTAAGAATATATATGCGTAAAACTGAATATATATGCGTAAGAACTGAATATATATGCGTAAGAACTGAATATATATGCGTAAGATCTGAACATATATGCGTAAGAACTGAATATATATGCGTAAGAACTGAATATGTATGCATAAGAACTGAATATATATAAGTAAGAACTGAATATATATGCGTAAGAACTGAATATGTATGCGTAAGAACTGAACATATATGCGTAAGAACTGAACATATATTCGTAAGATCTGAACATATATGTGTAAGAACTGAATATATATGTGTAAGGACTTAATATATATGTGTAAGAACGGAATATATATGTGTAAGAACGGAATATATATGCACAAGAACTGAATATATATGCGTAAGAACTGAATATATATGCGTAAGAACGGAATATATATGCGTAAGAACTAAATATATATGCGTAGAAAGGAATATATATGTGTAAGAACGGAATATATATGTGTAAGAACGGAATATATATGCGCAAGAACTGAATATATATGCGTAAGAACGGAATATACATGTGTAAGAACGGAATATATATGTGTAGGAACTGAATATATATGTGTAAGAACGGAATATATGTGTAAGAATATATATGCGTAAGAACGGAATATATATGTGTAAGAAAAGAATATATATATGTGTAAGAACGGAATATATATATGTGTAAAAACGGAATATATATGCGTTAGAACGGAATATATATGTGTAAGAAGGGAATATATATGTGTAAGAACGGAATATATATGCGTAATAACGGAATATATATGTGTAAAAACGGAATATATAGATGTAAGAACTGAATATATATGTGTAAGAACGGAATATATATGCGTAAGAACGGAACATATATGCGTAAGAACTGAATATATATGCGTAAGAACTGAATATATATGCGTAAGAACGGAATATATATGCGTAAGAACGGAATATATATGCGTAAAACTGAATATATATGTGTAAGAACTGAATATATATGCGTAAGAACTGAAGATATATGCGTAAGAACGGAATATATATGAGTAATAACGGAATATATATGTGTAAGAACGGAATATATATGTTTAAGAACTGAATATATATGTGTAAGAACTGAATATATATGCGTAAGAACGGAATATATATGCGTAAGACCTGAATATATATGCGTAGGAAATGAACATATATGCGTAAGAACTGAATATATATGCGTAAGAACTGAATATATATGCATAAGAACTGAATATATATGGTAAGAACTGAATATATATGGTAAGAATGAATATATATGCGTAAGAACTGAATATATATGCGTAAGAACGGAATATATATGCGTAAGAACTGAATATATATGCGTAAGAACGGAATATATATGTGTAAGAACGGAATATATATGTGTAAGTACTGAATATATATGTGTAAGAACGGAATATATGTGTAAGAATATATATGCGTGAGAACGGAATATATATGTGTAAGAACGGAATATATATGCGTAAGAACTGATTATATATGTGTAAGAACTGAATATATATGTGTAAGAACTGAATATATATGCGTAAGAACTG
>JAWPHD010022395.1:0-25221 GCA_037043455.1 Cyrtodaria siliqua | reverse complement strand
ATATATATTCCGTTTTTTACACATAGATAATATTCGTTCTTACACATATACTATTCAGTTCTTACACATATATATTAAGTTCTTACGCATATATATTCCGTTCTTACACATATATATTCAGTTCTTACGCATATAATATTCCGTTCTTACACATATATATTCCGTGTCTTACGCATATATATTCAGTTCTTATACATATATTCAGTTCTTACAAATATATAGTCAGTGTCTACACATGTAGTTTCCGTTCTAACACATATATATTCCGATCTTACACGTACATATTCCTTTCTTACGCACTATATTACCGTTCTTTACACATATAATTCAGTTGTTACACGATAATATTCTCGTTCTTAAAAATATAAATTCCGTTTCTTACACTTACATATTCCGTTCTTAAACATATATTCCGTTCTGACACATATATATTCGTGTCTTACACATATATATGTCGTTCTTACACGTCATATATGCCATCTTCTCAATCATATATTCCTCTTTCTGACACATATATACTCCGTTCCTACGCATATACTATTCTTACACATATTTTCCGTTCTTACACATATATATTCGTTCTTACACATGTATATCCGTTATTACGACATATATATCCGTTCTTACGGATATATATCAGTTCTTACGCATATATATTCAGTTTTACGCATATATATTCAGTTCTTACTCATATCCATTCAGTTCTTACGCATATATATTCAGTTCTTACGCATATATATTCATTTCTTACACATATATGTTCAGTTCTTAAACATATATATTCAGTTCTCACACGAACATATTCCGATCTTACCCATATATATTACGTTCTTACACATAGTATCAGTCTTACAAATATATTCAGTTCTTACACATCTTCATATTCAGTTCTTACAGACATATATCGATTTAATTCTTACACATATATATTTAGTTCTTACACATATATAGTTCAGTTCTGTACACATATATATTCCGTTCTTACACGTAGATATTCCATTCTTACACATATATTCAGTTCTACGCATATATATTCCGTTCTTTCGCATATAATTCAGTTTTGCGCATATATATCAGTTCATTACGACATATATATTATCTGCTTACATATATATTCAGTTAGACACATTTAGTGATTCAGTTCTTACGCATATATATTCCGTTCTACACATATATATTCTTACACATATATTCCGTTCATCACACATATATTCAGTTCTTACACTATACTATTCCTTTCTGACACATATATATTATTCCGTTCTTACGCATATATATCAGTTCTTACGCTTATATATTCCGTTCTTACGCATATATATTCAGTTCTTACGCATAATATATTCAGTTCTTACGCATATATATTCAGTTCTTACGCAATATATTCAGTTCTTAGGCAATAGGTCTCACTACAGAATTACCTCCCTTGTGGCAGGACGGTAGGAAGATTCCTACACCGTAAAAAACTAGGGCTGTGTTAATCGGTTTGCTCTGAACTTGGAAATGTGCAATCTTATCTCTCTATTTCTGGTTTCAGGTGCACAAGATGAGGAACATGTTCAGTGACTTCTGCCAAAGTTTGGATGCCACTGGGGTGATTTTCGAGGAAGATATGACATAATTTGAAAATGGGTAGGAATACAGTTGAATTATCAGTGAAATGGAGCTAGTTTTGAGGGAGTACTGAAAAAAGACTGGAATTTAAAAAAATTTTATCTGGTGAACATTTGAATTTTTGTGGATATTCTGAGCTTCAGAGAAGGTTTGCAGATCTGAGGGAGATTTAAAGACCAATGGACAGTTTAAAGTATGTTCGCAGTGGTCCGCACGTGACCATTTCTACATATATTATATAGTGTTGAATAAGTCTCCTAGTGAGACGTTAAACAACCCTCATCTGGATCTGGGAAAAGCTTGACAGACAGCGCCTATTGTACTAGATTTGGTTTTTTAAGTGAAATCTGATTTTAGAGTGAAACAGTGTATTTCTTAGCATAATATGGATTTTGATAAGTATTTGATGATTTTGCAGTGTAAAATAAGACTACTTTGCCTCTAGTCGGACCCCGTGCATGCTTTATAACCGTCATTTGGACTTAATAGACGATTCTAGGGGTCAGAAAGTGTCAGAATATGGGAGACAGTCGATTGTTTTGGCTGGGAGACATACTCAGATGAACATGTTAGCACACAGAGTGATGTATATGTGTGTGATGTAGTGTTTCTAGTATTCCTAGGGAATGGACGTGTCTCATCTTATGCCACAACAGTTTAAGTTTACGATTTGACCATCTCAGCTTGGAGCTCATAGCAGTCAACATGGAAAGACAAAGAGCTCTTCACATGATACCAAGACTGTTGTTTAGGACATACAGAGTATCTGATTGCATGCTTCATGTGAGTAGATTGTTTATATTATCCTATTGTAGTGTTTCAGTCAGACAATGTTACCCCACCCACTTTTCATATAGCAAAATGGATGTGGTCATTGTTTACTTGTCGAGAAGGTCAGTTGAGTATGTTGTATGTTGTCGTTGGTCTATCGTATACTTTAAATTTGTTCACTTGTTGATAAATCTGGCTGTGTTTATAAGTTTTGTAACATTTGTCGATGTTTGTCGTACGTATTATTGTCCTGAATTTTCTTAAGTGACCGTAACACTTTTGTGTTTCTGGGGAAATGACCCTCCAACAGCCTTAACTTTTTCTATTGCTGAATTTGCCCGTCGTCATTTAACCGTGCTGCGGCACTTAATTTTCTGCCTTTAGCATTACGTCGAAAGGTTACGTCTTTCGGGTTTGACGGCATTTATACGCGGTGTAACGCCTCTAGCTTATTTGTGTCTCAGCACCTTTACATGTCTTTGGTCACAGCGTCTTTTCCCAGTCGAACATTTAAACCAGTCGATAAGTTTATTTTGTCGTCTCCCTGAATCTTTTAAAAGTTTACATGATGTGGCATAAAATGTTTTCTCCATGTTGAGATTGGTGGATTACCCCCACACGCCATGGAATATTTTCTACAAGTCTTTCCCACATTTATCCTGGTAGCAGTCTATTATAGCATCTTCAAATTTTCACATTTTTGTTGTAAACAGGTGAATATTTGTGTCGCCTATACTCTGCTGTACATTTTGAAACTCAGTTAGTACACGGTGAGATACGCCGTCTTTGCAAAGCGTTTCTGAATGTATGCTCGTCCCGTTTGGTATGTCCAGGAAACATCTTTTGCGAAAACTCAGTCCTCTTATTTTATTTTTCATTGTTTTAGTCAGATGTACAACATCCGCCATTCTTGACATTGGTTTGCCGTGATAGCAAGTGAGCAGCACGAGCGCTTTGAATGCTTTGCGTGTCCCCGTCTGTTGTCTGATGTTGTCAATAGTGATTCGGCGTGTCACTCTTGCAATATCGAAGTCCATCGCTAATCTGGCCTCTCTATGTCGTCACCTGTACACGAAGTATGAAATTTGTATCGACTCTACTTACTTACTTACTTACTTACTTACTTACTTACATATCTGCTATCTTATCTTATCATTATCTTATCTTCTTATGCTTTCTTATCTTATCTTATCTTATCTTAAATTTAAATGTTTAACGACTTGACGGCGGTTAGTGCTGATAGTCAATAATGTTTTTTATAGTATTAGTTATTTCTTTCTTTTTGTCATTAGTATTTAGTTACTAACTAACTAACTAACTAACTAACTAACTAACTAACTAAGCTAACTACTAACTAACTAACTAGCCTTATCTATCTATCTATCTATCTATCTTATCTTTGTTGTGATTGTGATTGTGATGTGATGTGGCTGTGATGTGGATGTGATGTGGTGTGGTGTGGTTGTTGTAGTTGTTGTGTTGTGTTTGTGATTGTGATGTGGTGTGCTGTGCTGTGGTTGTTGTGTTCGTATGTGTTGTGTTGTGTTGTGTTGTGTTGTGTTGTGTTGTGTTGTGTTGTGTTGTGTTGTGTTGCTGTTGTTGTGGTGGTGGGTGTGTGTGGAGTGTGGTGTGGTGTCATGTGGGTGTGGTGTGGTGTGCGTGTGGGTGGTGTGGTGTGGTGTGGAAGTGGTGACTGTGGTGTGGTGTGGTGTGGTGTGGTGTGGTGTGGTGTGGTGTGGTGTGGTGTGGTTGTGACGTGGTGTGGTGTTTGTGTTGTGTTGTGCTGTGTTGTTGTGTTGTGTTATGTCGTTGTGTTATGTCGTTGTGTTATGAGTGTTGTGTTGTTGTGTTGTGTGTTATGTTGTGTTGTGTTGTGTTGTAGTGTACGGTGTGTGTTGTCGTTGAGTTGTGTGTTGTGTTGTGTTGTGTTTGTGTTGTGTTGTGTTGTGTTGTGTTGTGTTAATTAAATAATGTTTAATTAATAGTTATGAAACTTACCTATTTGGTCGGTATCCTGAAGATTTTTGCTGCATCCAGACCTCGCATTACATGCGCTGTGGTCCGAGTGGGAACAAAGTTTACTGCCAATGTGCATGCCAATCACTTTCTTTAGATTTGTCTGCATCTCTATGATGGTAGTGCTGACTTGAGTGGCTGGCTGCTGCATTGAGTTGTCTCCCCTGCTGACTTCAGACTGTTGTTATATTGGAGTCTACCCCACCCGGAATTGAGGCATCTTTTTCAAACCCACTCACCGCGACGTTGTTTTCTCGGACTTGCTGTCTTGCACGGTTTGAAACTAGCATGTGCCACCTCCGAAACTTTGTACAGCAGGCAATGTTGCTATGGCTTTGCATAGATGAGTAAGATGGTGTGAGTGGAATTTTCAGCATGTCATCAAGTACCGAAAGTCAATTTGGGCCAGATTTTGTGTCCATTAACCCCACTGCCACTGACAGACTTTATGTCGGACAACTTTTGGTCTGGTCGATTGGTGTTCACCGTCTCATAAAGCTTATGTTCTTTGCCAACCGAACCCACAGTTAAGACATTTCAGTCTCTCGCACCACCCTAACCCCATCTGTTTATCAAACTTCAAGTCAAAGTTTAATTTCCCTCTTGACAGGTGCTCATCCCAGGATCTGTGATCAGAGAATGTTTCAAAGAACATGTCAGCAGTCTTCCAAGGTGAAAAGATACGGTATGTACGCAGTTCATTCTTATCACTTTCAGCTTTAGCACTATCCATAAGTGCTTGCTCTATAGGCGTTTTGGCAGCCTTGCTTGGTCTCAAGGTCATTGTTGCTGGAATCTTCTTGTCTACAGCTCCACACAGTAGCACATTTGATTTTTTATCCTGAATTAGGAGACTATCATACACGACTTTAGTCAGTCTCTTAATGGGTCACTGTCCGCTCTTGTCATCAGACCACCTGCCTGAAAGTGGTTTAAATCTATTTTGGCTCGACTCCCTTCTTAAAGTGTGATATTTTATGTTTCATTATTGCAAGTACACTCCTTTTTATAAATAGTAAACTTGCTTCCTAGCTAGCTCTGTTCTGTAATAATCTCTTTTCAAGTTATGCCCCTTCAAAAGACAAACTCCATTTACTCCCTGAATAACATAACAAATGATGACATCATTGAAGATGAGACGTCATGAATAACGTTACGTTTTGACGCGTAAAAAATCTAACCATATTAGGTTAGGAAGGTTAGGATTTCATCAATCCAGCTTAGCCATCCACTACAATTACAAGTAAGCTTATCTACCAACAATGAAGTTTCTTTGGAAGCAGAAATGATAAGTCAAGATGATGTACTGTTCGAATAATAAAGCATTTATTCAAGAAACCAATAAATTGCCATCTAAGGGCATGCATTTTGACACTTGAATTGGGTAATATTACATACACAGTTAAATTTAATACAATGATAAGATAAAGCAATCATATAACACCAAATCTTAAAAGTTTCAAACATTTTCTTTAACAAGTATAGAAGATATTCAAGCTTAGCCGGTTGATATGTCGTGGCAGTTCTGTGCATTTTCAAGTCGTCCGAACTGACTTGAAGCAAATGTGACCAGCTTCATGTTTTATGCCATTTTGTTAAAAATAGTCCGCGGATAACACCAAGTAACGTCATTTTATGTTCGTCAATATTGTTACTTTGTTTGATAAGTTTTGAGTCTTATGTCAAAAAAATAATTCAGTTAAACAACCCTCATCTGGATCTGGGAAAAGCTCTGACAGACAGCGCCTATTGTTACTAGATTGAGATTTTTTACAGTGAAATCTTGATTTTAGAGTGAAACAGTGTATTTCTTAGGCATAATATGGATTTTTGATAAGTATTTGATGATTCTTGCAGTGTAAAATAGACTACTTTGCCTCTAGTCGACCCCGTGCATGCTTTATAACCGTCATTTGGGACTTAATAGACGATTCTGTGGTCAGAAAGAGTCGTCACAGACTATGGGAGACAGTCGATTGTTTTGGCTGGGAGACATACTCAGATGAACATGTTAGCACACAGAGTGATGTATATGTGTGTGATGTGTGTTTCTAGTATTCCTAGGGGAATGGACGTGTCTCATCTTTGCCACAACAGTTTATGTTTACGATTTGACCATCTCAGCTTGGAGCCTCATAGCGTCAACATGGAAAGACAAAGATGCCTTCACATGATACCAAGACTGTGTTTAGGACATACAGAGTATCCTGATTGCATGCTTCATGTGAGTAGATTGTTTATATTATCCTATTGTAGTGTTTCATGTCAAATTGTTACCCCACCCACTTTTCATATAGCAAAATGTGTGGTCATTGTTTACTTGTCGAGAAGGTCAGTTGAGTATGTTTTATGTTGTCGTTGGTCATCGTATACTTTAAATTTGTTCACTTTGTTGATAAATCTGGCTGTTTTATAAGTTTGTAACATTTGTCGATGTTTGTCGTACGTATTTTTGTCCTGAATTTTCTTAAGTGACCGTAACACTTTTGTGTTTTGGGGAAATGACCCTCCAACAGCCTTAACTTTTTCTATTGCTGAATTTGCCCGTCCGTCATTTAACCGTGCTGCGGCACTTAATTTTCTGCCTTTAGCATTACGTCGAAAGGTTACGTCTTTCGGGTTTGAGGCATTTATACCGCGGTGTAACGCCTCTAGCTTATTTGTGTCAGCACCTTTACATGTCTTGGTCACAGCGTCTTTTCCCAGTCGAACATTTAAACAGTCGATAAGTTTATTTTTGTCGTCTCCCTGAATCTTTAAAAGTTTACATGATGTTGGCATAAAATGTTTTCTCCATGTTGAGATTGGTGGATTACCCCCACACGCCATGGAATATTTTCTACAAGTTTTCCCACATTTATCCTGGTAGCAGTCTATTATAGCCATCTTCAAATTTTCACATTTTTGTTGTAAACAGGGAATATTTGTGTCGCCTATACTCTGCTGTACATTTTGAAACTCAGTTAGTACACGGTGAGATACGTCCTTTGCAAAGCGTTTCTGAATGTATGCTCGGTCCCGTTTGGTATGTCCAGGAAACATCTTTTGCGAAAACTCAGTCCTCTTAATTTTATTTTTCATTGTTTTAGTCAGATGTACAACATCCGCCATTCTTGACATTGGTTTGCCCGTGATAGCAAGTTGAGCAGCACGAGCGCCTTTGAATGCTTTGCTGTCCCCGTCTGTTGTCATGTTGTCAATAGTGATCGGCGTGTCACTCTTCAATATCGATTCCATCGCTAATCTGGCCTCTCTATGTTCGTCACCTGTACACGAAGTATGAAATTTGTATCGACTTACTTACTTACTTACTTACTTACTTACTTACTTACATTATCTTATCTTATCTTATCTTATCTTATCTTCTTATCTTATCTTATCTTATCTTATCTTATCTTAAATTTAAATGTTTAACGACTTGACGGCGGTTATTGTTGATTAGTCAATAATGTTTTTTATTATTATTATTTCTTTCTTTTTGTCATTAGTTATTTAGTTACTAACTAACTAACTAACTAACTAACTAACTAACTAACTAACTAACTAACTAACTAACTAACTAGCTTATCTATCTATCTATCTATCTATCTTATCTTTGTTGTGATTGTGATTGTGATGTGATGTGGTGTGATGTGGTGTGATGTGGTGTGGTGTGGTTGTTGTGTTGTTGTGTTGTGTTTTGTGATTGTGATGTGGTGTGTGTGTGTGGTTGTTGTGTTGTTGTGTTGTGTTGTGTTGTGTTGTGTTGTGTTGTGTTGTGTTGTGTTGTGTTGTGTTGTGTTGCGTTGTTGTGGTGTGGTGTGGTGTGGTGTGGTGTGGTGTGGTGTGGTGTGGTGTGGTGTGGTGTGGTGTGGTGTGGTGTGGTGTGGTGTGGTGTGGTGTGGTGTGGTGTGGTGTGGTGTGGTGTGGTGTGGTGTGGTGTGGTGTGGTGTGGTGTGGTGTGGTGTGGTGTTGTGTTGTGTTGTGCTGTGTTGTTGTGTTGTGTTATGTCGTTGTGTTATGTCGTTGTGTTATGTTGTTGTGTTGTGTTGTGTTATGTTGTTGTGTTGTGTTGTGTTATGTTGTGTTGTGTTGTGTTGTGTTGTGTTGTTGTGTTGTGTTGTGTTGTGTTGTGTTGTGTTGTGTTGTGTTGTGTTGTGTTAATTAAATAATGTTTAATTAATAGTTATGAAACTTACCTATTTGGTCGGTATCCTGAAGATTTTTGCTGCATCCAGACCTCGCATTACATGCGCTGTGGTCCGAGTGGGAACAAAGTTTACTGCCAATGTGCATGCCAATCACTTTCTTTAGATTTGTCTGCATCTCTATGATGGTAGTGCTGACTTGAGTGGCTGGCTGCATTGGAGTTGTCTCCCCTGCTGACTTCAGACTGTTGTTATATTGGGAGTCTACCCCACCCGGAATTGAGGCATCTTTTTCAAACCCACACGCGACGTTGTTTTCTCGGACTTGCTGTCTTGCACGGTTGAAACTAGCATGTGCCACCTCCGAAACTTTGTCAGCAGCAATGTTGCTATGGCTTTGCATAGATGAGTAAGATGGTGGTGGAATTTTCAGGCATGTCATCAAGTACCGAAAGTCATTTGGGCCAGATTTTGTGTCCATTAACCCCACTGCCACTGACAGATTTATGTCGGCAACTTTTGGTCCTGGTCGATTGGTGTTCACCGTTTCATAAAGCTTATGTTCTTTGCCAACGAACCCACATTTAAGACATTTCAGTCTCTCGCACCACCCTAACCCCATCTGTTTATCAAACTTCAAGTCAAAGTTTAATTTCCCTTGACAGGTGCCATCCCAGGATCTGTGATCAGAGAATGTTTCAAAGAACATGTCAGCAGTCTTCCCAAGGTGAAAGATACGGTATGTACGCAGTTCATTCTTATCACTTTCAGCTTTAGCACTATCCATAAGTGCTTGCTCTATAGGCGTTTTGGCAGCCTTGCTTGGTCTCAAGGTCATTGTTGCTGGAATCTTCTTGTCTACAGCTCCACACAGTAGCACATTTGATTTTTTATCCTGAATTAGGAGACTATCATACACGTCTTTAGTCAGTCTCTTAATGGTCACTGTCCGCTTGTCATCAGACCACCTGCCTGAAAGTGGTTTAAATCTATTTTGGTCGACTCCCTTCTTAAAGTGTGATATTTTATGTTTCATTATTGCAAGTACACTCCTTTTTATAAATAGTAAACTTGCTTCCTAGCTAGCTCTGTTCTGTAATAATCTCTTTTCAAGTTATGCCCCTTCAAAGACAAACTCCATTTACTCCCTGAATAACATAACAAATGATGACATCATGAAGATGACGTCATGAAAATAACGTTACGTTTTGGCGTAAAAATCTAACCATATTAGGTTAGGAAGGTTTAGGATTTCATCAATCCAGCTTAGCCATCCACTACAATTACAAGTAAGCTTATCTACCAACAATGAAGTTTCTTTGGAAGCAGAAATGATAAGTCAAAGATGATGTACTGTTCGAATAATAAAGCATTTATTCAAGAAACCAATAAATTGCCATATAAGGGCATGCATTTTGACACTTGAATTGGGTAATATTACATACACAGTAAATTTAATACAATGATAAGATAAACAAAACTTAAAAGTTTCAAACATTTTCTTTAACAAGTATAGAAGATATTCAAGCTTAGCGGTTGATATGTCGTGGCAGTTCTGTGCATTTTCAAGTCGTCCGAAACTGACTTGAAGCAAATGTGACCAGCTTCATGTTTTATGCCATTTTGTTAAAAATAGTCCGCGGATAACACCAAGTAACGTCATTTTATGTTCGTCAATATTGTTACTTTGTTTGATAAAGTTTTGAGTCTTATGTCAAAAAAATAATTCAGTTAAAGGTCTCACTACAGAATTACCTCCCTTGGGCAGGACGGTAGGAAGATTCCTACACCGTAAAAAACTAGGGCTGTGTTAATCGGTTTGCTCTGAACTTGGAAATGTGCAATCATTCTCTTATTTCTGTTTTCAGGTGACAAGATTGGAACATGTTCATGACTTCTGCCAAGTTTGGATGCCACTGGGTGATTTTCGAGGAAGATATGATAATTTGAAAATGGGTAGGAATACAGTTGAATTATCAGTGAAATGGAGCTAGTTTTGAGGGGTACTGAAAAAGACTGGAATTTAAAAAAAATTAATCTGGTGAACATTTGATTTTTTGTGGATATTCTGAGCTTCAGAGGAAGGTTTGCAGATTGAGGGGAGATTTAAAGACCAATGGACAGTTTAAAGTATGTTCGCAGTGGTCCGCACGTGACCATTTCTACATATATTATATAGTGTTGAATAATTCACTAGTGAGACGTATATATTCAGTTCTTACGCATATATATTCAGTTCTTACGCATATATATTCAGTTCTTACACATATATATTCCGTTCTTACACATATATATTCCGTTCTTACACATATATATTCACTTCTTACACATATATATTCCGTTCTTACACATATATATTCAGTTTCTTACACATATATATTCCGTTCTTACACATATATATTCCGTTCTTACACGTATATATTCCGTTCTTAACGCATATATATTCCGTACTTACGCATATATATTCCGTTCTTACGCATATATATTCCGTTCTTACGCATATATATTCCGTTCTTACGCATATATATTCAGTTCTTACGCATATATAATCAGTTCTTACGGATATATGTTCCGTTCTTACACATATATACTCCGTTCCTACGCATATATATTCTTACACATATATTCCGTTCTTGCACATATATATTCAGTTCTTACGCATATATATTTCGTTCTTACGCATATATATTCCGTTCTTACGGATATATATTCAGTTCTTACGCATATATATTCAGTTCTTACGCATATATATTCAGTTCTTACGCATATATATTCAGTTCTTACGCATATATATTCAGTTCTTACGCATATATATTCAGTTCTTACACATATATATTCCGTTCTTACACATATATATTCCGTTCTTACACATATATATTCACTTCTTACACATATATATTCCGTTCTTACACATATATATTCCGTTCTTACACATATATATTCCGTTCTTACACATATATATTCCGTTCTTACACGTACATATTCCGTTCTTACACACATATATTCCGTTCTTACGCATATATATTCATTTCTTACGCATAAATATTCAGTTCTTACACATATATATTCAGTTCTTAAAAATATATATTCAGTTCTTACACATATATATTCAGTTCTTACACATATATATTCCGTTTTTACACATATATATTCCGTTCTTGCACATATATATTCCGTTCTTACACGTACATATTCCGTTCTTACGCATATATATTCCGTAATGACGCATATATATTCCGTTCTTACGCATACATATTCCGTTCTTACGCATATATATTCCGTTCTTACGCATATACATTCAGTTCTTACGCATATATATTCAGTTTTACGCATATATATTCAGTTCTTACGCATATATATTCAGTTCTTACGCATATATATTCAGTTCTTACGCATATATATTCAGTTCTTACGCATATATATTCAGTTCTTACGCATATATATTCAGTTCTTACCCATATATATTCAGTTCTTACACATATTTATTCATTTCTTACACATATATATTCCGTTTTTACACATGTATATTCAGTTCTTACACATATATATTCTGTTCTTACACATATATATTCCGTTCTTACACGTTTATATTCCGCACTTACACATATATATTCCGTTCTTACACATATATATTCCGTTTTTACACATATAATCCGTTCTTACATATATATATTCCGTTCTTACGCATATATATTCCGTTCTTACACATATATATTCAGTTCTTACACATATAATCCGTTCTTACATATATATATACAGTTCTTACGCATATATATTCCGTTCTCACACATATATATTCCGTTCTTACGCATATATATTCAGTTCTTATACATATATTCAGTTCTTACACATATATATTCAGTTGTTACACATGTATTTTCCGTTCTTACAGATATATATTCCGTTCTTACACGTATATATTCCGTTCTTACGCATATATATTCCGTTCTTACACATATATATTCAGTTGTTACACATATATATTCCGTTCTTACAAATATATATTCCGTTCTTACACTTACATATTCCGTTCTTACACATATATTCCGTTCTTACACATATATATTCCGTTCTTACACATATATATTTCGTTCTTACACGTATATATTCCGTTCTTACGCATATATATTCCGTTCTTACGCATATATATTCAGTTCTTACGCATATATATTCCGTTCTTACGCATATATATTCCGTTCTTACGCATATATATTCAGTTCTTACGCATATATAATCAGTTCTTACGGATATATGTTCCGTTCTTACACATATATACTCCGTTCCTACGCATATATATTCTTACACATATATTCCGTTCTTGCACATATATATTCAGTTCTTACGCATATATATTCCGTTCTTACGCATATATATTCCGTTCTTACGGATATATATTCAGTTCTTACGCATAAATATTCAGTTTTACGCATATATATTCAGTTCTTACGCATATATATTCAGTTCTTACGCATATATATTCAGTTCTTACGCATATATATTCAGTTCTTACGCATATATATTCAGTTCTTACGCATATATATTCAGTTCTTACCCATATATATTCAGTTCTTACACATATATATTCATTTCTTACACATATATATTCCGTTTTTACACATGTATATTCCGTTCTTACACATATATATTCTGTACTTACACATATATATTCCGTTCTTACACGTATATATTACGCACTTACACATATATATTACGTTCTTACACATATTTATTCCGTTTTTACACATATAATCCGTTCTTACATATATATATTCCGTTCTTACGCATATATATTCCGTTCTTACACATATATATTCAGTTCTTACGCATATATATTCCGTTCTTACACATATATATTCCGTTCTTACGCATATATATTCAGTTCTTATACATATATTCAGTTCTTACACATATATATTCAGTTGTTACACATGTATTTTCCGTTCTTACACATATATATTCCGTTCTTACACGTACATATTTCGTTCTTACGCATATATATTCCGTTCTTACACATATATATTCAGTTGTTTCACATATATATTCCGTTCTTACAAATATATATTCCGTTCTTACACTTACATATTCCGTTCTTACACATATACTCCGTTCTTACACATATATATTCCGTTCTTACACATATATATTTCGTTCTTACACGTATATATTCCGTTCTTACGCAAATATATTCCGTTCTTACGCATATATATTCCGTTCTTACGCATATATATTCCGTTCTTACGCATATATATTCCGTTCTTACGCATATATATTCAGTTCTTACGCATATATAATCAGTTCTTACGGATATATGTTCCGTTCTTACACATATATACTCCGTTCCTACGCATATATATTCTTACACATATATTCCGTTCTTACACATATATATTCAGTTCTTACACATATATATTCAGTTCTTACACATATATATTTAGTTCTTACACATATATATTCAGTTCTTACACATATATATTCCGTTCGTACACATATATATTCCGTTCTTACAAATATATATTCTGTTCTTAAACGTATATATTCCGTTTTTACACATATATATTCCGTTCATATTCCGTTCTTACACATATATATTCCGTTCTTACACATATATATTCCGTTTTTACGCATATACATTCCTTTCTTACACATATATATTCCGTTCTTACGCATATATATTCAGTTCTTACGCATATATATTCATTTCTTACACATATATGTTCAGTTCTTAAACATATATATTCAGTTTTACGCATACATATTCAGTTATTACAAATATATATCCCGTTCTTACGCATATATATTCAGTTCTTACGCATATCTATTCATTTCTTAAACATATATGTTCAGTTCTTACACATATATATTCCGTTCTTACACGTACATATTCCGTTCTTACACATATATATTCCGTTCTTACACATATATATTCCGTTCTTACACATATATATTCAGTTCTTACAAGTACATATTCCGTTGTAGCACATATATATTCCGTTCTTACATATATATATTCCGTTCTTACTCATATATATTCCGTTCTTACGCATATATATTCAGTTGCTACGCATATATATTCATTTCTTACACATATATGTTCAGTTATTACGCATATATATTCAGTTCTTACACATATGTATTCAGTTCTTACACATATATTCAGTTCTTACGCATATATATTCAGTTCTTATGCATATATATTCCGTTCTTACACATATATATTTAGTTCTTACGCATATATATTCAGTTGTTACGCATATATGTTCAGTTCTTATGCATATATATTCTGTTTTACGCATATATATTCCGTTCTTACACATATGTATTTAGTTCTTACACATATATATTCAGTTCTTACACATATATATTCAGTTCTTACACATATATATTCAGTTCTTACGCATATATATTCCGTTCTTACACATATATATTCTTACACATATATTCCGTTCTTACACATATATATTCAGTTCTTACACATATATATTCCGTTCTTACGCATATATATCAGTTCTTACGCATATATATTCCGTTCTTACGCACATATATTCAGTTCTTACGCATATATATTCAGTTCTTACGCATATATATTCAGTTCTTACGCATATATATTCAGTTCTTACGCATAAAATTCTGTTCTTTCACATATATATTTCGTTCTTACACATATATATTCCGTTCTTATACATATATATTCAGTTCTTACACATATATATTCAGTTCTTACACATATATATTCACTTCTTACACATATATATTCCGTTCTTACACGTACATATTCCATTCTTACACATATATATTCCGTTCTTACACATATATATTCCGTTCTTACACATATATATTCAGTTCTCACGCATATATTCAGTTCTTGCGCATATATATTCAGTTCTTACGCATATATATTCATTTCTTACACATATATGTTCAGTTCTTACACATATATATTCCGTTCTTACACGTACATATTCCGTTCTTACACATATATATTCCGTTCCTACACATATATATTCAGTTCTTACACATATATATTCAGTTCTTACTCATATATATTCAGTTCTTACACATATATATTCCGTTCTTACACATATATATTCCGTTCTTACACATATAAATAATCCGTTCTTACACATATATATTCTGTTCTTACACGCATATATTCCGTTCTTACACATATATATTCCGTTCATTTTCCGTTCTAACACATATATATTCCGTTCTTACACATATATAGTCCGTCTTTACGCATATATATTCCGTTCTTACACATATATATTCCGTTCTTACGCATATATATTCAGTTGTTTCGCATATATATTCATTTCTTACATATATATGTTCAGTTCTTACACATATATATTCAGTTTTACGCATATATATTCTGTTATTACACATATATATTCCGTTCTTACACATATATATTCAGTTCTTACGCATATATATTCATTTCTTACACATATATGTTCAGTTCTTACACATATATATTCAGTTCTTACGCATATATATTCAGTTCTTACGCATATATATTCCGTTCTTACACATATATATTCTGTTCTTAAACGTATATATTCCGTTCTTACACATATATATTCCGTTCATATTCCGTTATTACACATATATATTCCGTTCTTACACATATATATTCCGTTTTTACGCATATACATTCCGTTCTTACACATATATATTCCTTTCTTACGCATATATATTCAGTTCTTACGCATATCTATTCATTTCTTACACATATATGTTCAGTTCTTACACATATATATTCCGTTCTTACACGTATATATTCCGCACTTACACATATATATTCCGTTTTTACACATATAATCCGTTCTAACATATATATATTCCGTTCTTACGCATATGTATTCCGTTCTTACACATATATATTCAGTTCTTACGCATATATATTCCGTTCTTACACATATATATTCCGTTCTTACGCATATATATTCAGTTCTTATACATATATTCAGTTCTTACACATATATATTCAGTTGTTACACATGTATTTTCAATTCTTACACATATATATTCCGTTCTTACACGTACATATTCCGTTCTTACGCATATATATTCCGTTCTTACACATATATATTCAGTTGTTACACATATATATTCCGTTCTTACAAATATATATTCCGTTCTTACACTTACATATTCCGTTCTGACACATATATTCAGTTCTTACAAATATATATTCCGTTCTTGCACATATATTTTCCGTTCTTACGCATATATATTCAGTTCTTACGCATATATATTCAGTTCTTACGCATATATATTCAATTCTAACACATATATATTCAGTTTTACGCATATAAATTCAGTACTTACACATATATATTCAGTTATTACGCATATATATTCAGTTCTATCACATATATATTCAGTTTTACGCATATATATTCAGTTCTTTTACATATATATTCCGTTCTTACGCATATATATTCAGTTCTTAGGCATATATATTCAGTACTTACGCATAAATATTCAGTTCTTACGCATACATATTTAGTTCTTACGCATATATATTCAGTTTTTACACATATATATTCAGTTCTTACACATATATATTCAGTTCTTACACATATATATTCCGTTATTACACGTAAATATTCCGTTCTTACACATATATATTCCGTTCTTACGCATATACTTTCATTTCTTACGCGTATATATTCCGTTCTTACGCATATATATTCAGTTCTTACGCATATATATTCAGTTCTTACGCATATATATTCAATTCTAACACATATATATTCAGTTTTACGCATATATATTCAGTGCTTACGCATATATATTCAGTTATTACGCATATATATTCAGTTCTATCACATATATATTCAGTTTTACGCATATATATTCAGTTCTTATACATATATATTCCGTTCTTACGCATATATATTCAGTTCTTACGCATATATATTCAGTACTTACGCATAAATATTCAGTTCTTACGCATACATATTTAGTTCTTACGCATATATATTCAGTTTTTACACATATATATACAGTTCTTACACATATATATTCAGTTCTTACACATATATATTCCGTTATTACACGTAAATATTCCGTTCTTACACATATATATTCCGTTCTTACGCATATACTTTCAGTTCTTACGCGTATATATTCCGTTCTTACGCATATATATTCAGTTCTTACGCATATATATTCAGTTCTTACGCATATATATTCAATTCTAACACATATATATTCAGTTTTACGCATATATATTCAGTACTTACGCATATATATTCAGTTATTACGCATATATATTCAGTTCTATCACATATATATTCAGTTTTACGCATATATATTCAGTTCTTATACATATATATTCCGTTCTTACGCATATATATTCAGTACTTACGCATAAATATTCAGTTCTTACGCATACATATTCAGTTCTTACGCATATATATTCTGTTTTTACACATATATATTCAGTTCTTACACATATATATTCCGTTATTACACGTAAATATTCCGTTCTTACACATATATATCCCGTTCTTACACGTATATATTCCGTTCTTACACGTATATATTCCGTTCTTACACATATAAATTCCGTTTTTACACATATATTAGTCCGTTCTTAAACGTTTATATTCTGTTCTTACACATATATATTCCGTTCCTACACGTATATATTCCGTTTTTACACATATATATTCAGTTCTTACACATATATATTCAGTTCTTACACATATTTTTTCCGGTCTTACACATAAATATTCCGTTCTTACACATATATATTCCGTTCTTACAGGTACATATTCCGTTATTACACATATATATTCCGTATTTACACATATATATTCAGTTCTGACGCATATATATTTAGTTCGTACGCATATATATTCATTTCGTACACATATATATTCAGTTCTTACAGATATATATTCAGTTCTTACGCATATATATTCAGTTCTTACGCATGTATATTAATTTCTTACACATATATGTTTACTTCTAACTCATATATATTCCGTTCTAACACGTACATATTCCGTTCTTACACATATATATTCCGTTCTTACACATATATTTTCCGTTCTTACAAATATATATTCAGTTCTTACACATATATAATCACTTCTTACACAATATATATTCAGTTCTTACAGATATATGTTCAGTTCTTACACATATATATTCCGTTCTTACACGTACATATTCCGTTCTTTCAAATATATATTCCGTTCTTACATATATATATTCGTTCTTACTCATATATATTCCGTTCTGACACACATATATTCAGTTCTTACACATATATATTCACTTCTTACACATATATATTCCGTTCTAACGCATATATTTTCCGTTCTTACACGTATATATTCCGTTCTTACACGTATATATTACGTTCTTACACGTATATATTCTGTTCTTACACATATATTAAGTTCTTACACATATATATTCAGTTCTTACGCATATATATTTAGTTCTTACGCATATATTTTCCGTTCTTACACATATATATTCCGTTCTTACGCATATATATTCTTACACATATATGTCGTTCTTACAAATATATATTCCGTTCTTACACATATATATTCCGTTCTAAAGCATATATATTTCGTTCTTACACGTATATATTCCGTTCTTACACTTATATATTCCGTTCTTACACGTATATATTTCGTTTTTACACATATATATTCCGTTCTTACACGTATATATTCCGTTCTTACTCGTATATATTCCGTTCTTACACCTATATATATTCCATTTTTACACGTATATATTGCGTTCTTAAACATATATATTCCGTTCTTTCACATACATATTCCGTTCTTACACCTATATATTCAGTTCTTACACGTATATATTCCGTTCTTACACATATATATTCCGTTCGTACGCATAAATATTCAGTTCTTACACATATATATTCCTTTCTTACACATATATATTCAGTTCTTACAAATATATATTCCGTTCTTACACATATATATTCCGTTCTTACAAATATATATTCCGTTTTTACGCATATAGATTCAGTTCTTACGCATATATATTCAGTTCTTACGCATATATATTTAGTTCTAATACATATATATTCAGTTTTACGCATATATATTCAGTTCTTACGCATATATATTCAGTTTGTACGCATATATATTCAGTTCATACGCATATATATTCAGTTCTTATGCATATATATTCCGTTCTTATACATATATATTCCGTTTTTACACATATATATTCAGTTCTTACGCATATATATTCAGTTCTTTTGAATATATATTCATTTCTTACGCATATATATTCAGTTTTATCACATATATATTCAGTTTTACGCATATATATTCAGTTCTTACACATATATATTCCGTTCTTACGCATATATATTCAGTTCTTACGCATATATATTCAGTTCTTACGCATATATATTCAATTCTTACAAATATATTTTCAGTTTTACGCATATATATTCAGTACTTACGCATATATATTCAGTTATTGCGCATATATATTCAGTTCTATCACATATATATTCAGTTTTACGCATATATATTCAGTTCTTACACATATATATTCCGTTCTTACGCATATATATTCAGTTCTTACGTATATATATTCAGTACTTACGCATAAATATTCAGTTCTTACGCATACATATTCAGTTCCTACGCATATATATTCAGTTCTTACACATATATATTCAGTTCTTACACATATATTATATTCCATTATTACACGTAAATATTCCGTTCTTACACATATATATTCCGTTCTTACGCATATATTTTCAGTTCTTACGCGTATATATTCAGTTCTTACGCATATATGTTCAGTTCTTATGCATTTATGTTCAGTTCTTTCGCATATATGTTCAGTTCTTACGCATATATATTCAGTTCTTACGCATATATATTCATTCAGTTCTTACGCATATATTTTCAGTTCTTACGCATATATATTCAGTTCTTACGCATATATGATCAGTTCTTACGCATATATTGAGTTCTTACGCATATATATTCAGTTCTTACGCATATATGTTCCGTTCTTACGCATATATATTCAGTTCTTACGCATATATATTCCGTTCTTACGCATATATATTCCGTTCTTACACGTATATATTCCGTTCTTACACGTATATATTCCGTTCTTACACATATATATTCCGTTATTTCACATATATATTCCGTTCTTACACCTATATATTCCGTTCTTACACCTATATATTCCGTTCTTACACATATATATTCCGTTCTTACGCATTTATATTCCGTTCTTACGCATATATATTCAGTTCTTACACATATATATTCAGTTCTTACACATATATATTCAGTTATTACACATACATATTTAGTTTTTACACATATATATTCAGTTCTTACACATATCTATTCAGTTCTTACACATATATATTCACTTCTTACACATATATATTCCTTTCTTACACATATATATTCAGTTCTTAAACATATATATTCAGTTTTTACACATATATATTCAGTTCTTACACATATATATTAAGTTTTTACACATATATATTCACTTCTTACACATATATATTCCGTTCTTACACATATATATTCCGTTCTTACACATATATATTCCGTTCTTACACATATATATTCAGCTCTTACGCATATATATTCAGTTCTTACTCATATATATTTAGTTCTTACACATATATATTCAGTTCTTACACATATATATTCAGTTCTTACACATATATATTCCGTTTTTACACATATATATTCCGTTCTTACACATATATATTCTGTTCTTACACATATATATTCCGTTCTTACACATATATATTCCGTTCTTACATATATATATTCCATACTTACGCATATATGTTCAGTTCTTACGCGTACATGTTTAGTTCTTACGCATATATGTTCAGTTCTTACGCATTTATATTCAGTTCTTACGCACATATCTTCATTCAATTCTTACGCATATATGTTCAGTTCTTACGCATATATATTCAGTTCGTACGCATATATGTTCAGTTCTTACGCATATATTGAGTTCTTACGCATATATTTTCAATTCTTACGCATATATATTCAGTTCTTACACCTATATATTCCGTTCTTACACGTATATATTCCGTTCTTACACGTATATATTCCGTTCTTACACATATATATTCCGTTCTTGCGCATATATATTCCGTTCTTACGCATATATATTCAGTTCTTACACATATATATTCAGTTCTTACACATATATATTCACTTCTTACACATATATATTCCGTTCTTACACATATATATTCAGTTCTTAAACTGATATATTCAGTTCTTACACATATATATTCAGTTCTTACACATATATATTGAGTTCTTACACATATATATTCACTTCTTACACATATATATTCCGTTCTTACACATATATATTCCGTTCTTACACATATATATTCCGTTATTACACATATATATTCAGGTCTTACGCATATATATTCAGTTGTTACGCATATATATTCAGTTTTTACGCATATATATTCAGTTCTTACGCATATAAATTCAGTTCTTACACATATATATTCAGAACTTACACATATATATTCAGTTCTTACACATATATATTCCGTTCTTACACGTATATATTCCGTTCTTACACATATATATTCCATTCTTACGCATATATGTTCAGTTCTTACGCGTACATATTCAGTTCTTACGCATATATGTTCAGTTCTTATGCATATATGTTCAGTTCTTACGCATATATGTTCAGTTCTTACGCATATATATTCATTTCTTACGCATATATCTTCATTCAGTTCTTACGCATATATGTTCAGTTCTTACGCATATATATTCAGTTCGTACGCATATATGCTCAGTTCTTACGCATATATTGAGTTTTTACGCATATATTTTCAATTCTTACGCATATATATTCATTTCTTATGCATATATGTTTAGTTCTTACGCATATACATGTATGTTCAGTTCTTAGGCATATATATTCCGTTCTAATGCATATATATTCAGTTCTTACACATGTATATATTCCGTTTTTACACATATATATTCCGTTCTTACACATATATATTCCGTTCTTAAACATATATATTCAGTTCTTACGCATATATATTCAGTTCTTACGCATACATATTCAGTTCTTACGCATATATATTCATTCAGTTCTTAGGCATATATATTCAGTTCTTATGCATATATTTTCAGTTCTTATGCATTGATGTTCAGTTCTTACGCATATATATTCAGTTCTTACGCATATATATTCAGTCCTTACACATATATATTCAGTTCTTACACATATATATTTAGTTCTTACGCATATATATTCCGTTCTAATGCATATATATTCCGTTCTTACACATATATATTCCGTTCTTTCACCTATATATTCCGTTCTTACACGTCTATTTTCCGTTCTTACGTATATATTTTCAGTTCTTTTGCATATATATTCAGTTCTTACGCATATATGATCAGTTCTTACGCATATATTGAGTTCTTACGCATATATGTTCCGTTCTTACGCATATATATTCAGTTCTTACGCATATATGTTCAGTTCTTACGCATATATGTTCCGTTCTTAGGCATATATATTCAGTTCTTACGCATATATGTTCAGTACTTACGCATATATGTTCAATTCTTACGCATATATATTCCGTTCTAATGCATATATATTCCGTTCTTACACATATATATTCCGTTCTTACACCTATATATTCCGTTCTTACACGTCTATATTCCGTTCTTACACATATATATTCCGTTCATACGCATATATATTCCGTCCTTACGCATATATATTCAGTCCTTACACATATATATTCAGTTCTTACACATATATATTTAGTTCTTACACATATATATTCAGTTCTTACACATATCTATTCAGTTCTTATACATATATATTCACTTCTTACACATATATATTCCGTTCTTACACATATATATTCAGTTCTTAAACATATATATTCAGTTCTTACATATATATATTCAGTTCTTACACATATATATTGAGTTCTTACACATATATATTCACTTCTTACACATATATATTCCGTTCTTACAGATATATATTCCGTTCTTACACATATATATTCCGTTCTTACACATATATATTCAGTTCTTACGCATATATATTCAGTTCTTACGCATATATATTCAGTTCTTACGCATATATATTCAGTTCTTACGCATATATATTCAGTTCTTACACATATTTATTCAGTTCTTACACATATATATTCAGTTCTTACACATATATATTCAGTTTTTACACATATATATTCCGTTCTTACACATATATATTCTGTTCTTACACATATATATTCCGTTCTTACACGTATATATTCCGTTCTTACACATATATATTCCATTCTTACGCATATATGTTAAGTTCTTACGCATATATGTTCAGTTCTTATGCATATATGTTCAGTTCTTACGCATATATGTTCAGTTCTAATGCATATATATTCAGTTCTTACGCATATATCTTCATTCAGTTCTTATGCATATATGTTCAGTTCTTACTCATATATATTCAGTTCTTACGCATATATGTTCAGTTCTTACGCATATATACACATATATATTCCGTTCTTACACATATATATTATATTTTTACACATATATATTCAGTTCTTACACATATATATTCAGTTCTTACACATATATATTCACTTCTTACACATATATATTCACTTCTTACACATATATTTTCAATTCTTACGCATATATATTCATTTCTTATGCATCTATGTTTAGTTCTTACGCATATACATGTATGCTCAGTTCTTAGGCATATATATTCCGTTCTAATGCATATATATTCAGTTCTTACACATGTATATATTCCGTTTTTACACATATATATTCCGTTCTTACACATATATATTCCGTTCTTACACATATATATTCCGTTCTTACACGTATATATTCCGTTCTTACACATTAATATTCCGTTCTTACACATATATATTCCGCTCTTACACATATATTCCGTTCTTACGCATATATACACATATATATTCCGTTCTTACACATATATATTATATTTTTACACCTATATATTCAGTTCTTACACATATATAATCAGTTCTTACACATATATATTCACTTCTTACACATATATATTGCACTTTTTACACATATGTATTCCGTTCTTACACATATATATTCTGTTCTTTTACGTTCATATTCCGTTCTTACACAAATATCTTCCGTTCTTACACATATACATTCCGTTCTTACACATATATATTCAGTTCTTACGCATATATATTCAATTCTTACGCATATATATTCAGTTCTTACGCATACATATTCAGTTCTTACGCATATATATTCAGTTCTTACACATATATATTCAGTTCTTACACATATAAATTCAGTTCTTACACATATATATTCCGTTATAACACGCATATATTCCGTTCTTACACATATATATTCCGTTCCTACGCATATATTTTCAGTTCTTACGTGTATATATTCAGTTCTTATGCATATATTTTCAGTTCTTAAGCATTTATGTTCAGTTCTTACGCATATATGTTCAGTTCTTACGCATATATATTCAGTTCTTACGCATATATATTCATTCAGTTCTTACGCATATATTTTCAGTTCTTTTGCATATATATTCAGTTCTTACGCATATATGATCAGTTCTTACGCATATATTGAGTTCTTACGCATATATGTTC
>JAWPHD010022394.1:0-25224 GCA_037043455.1 Cyrtodaria siliqua | reverse complement strand
GTGTAAGAACTGAATATATATGCGTAAGAACGGAATATATATGTGTAAGAACTGAATATATATGTATAAGAACTGAATATATATGTGTAAGAACTGAATATATATGTGTAAGAACTGAATATATGCGTAAGAACTGAATATATGCGTAAGAACTAAATATATATGAGTAAGAACTGAATATATATGTGTAAGAACTGAATATATATGCGTAAGAACGGAATATATATGTGTAAGAACTGAATATATATGTGTAATAACTGAATATATATGTGTTAGAACGGAATATATATGTGTAAGAACTGAATATATATGCGTAAGAACGGAATATATATGTGTAAGAACTGAATATATATGTGTAAGAACTGAATATATATGTGTTAGAACTGAATATATATGTGTAAGAACTGAATATATATGTGTAAGAACTGAATATATATGTGTAAGAGCTGAATATATATGTGTAAGAACTGAATATATATGCGTAAGAACTGAATATATATGCGTAAGATCGGAATATATGTGTAAGAACTGAACATATATGCGTAAGAATTGAATATATAAGCGTAAGAACTGAATATATGCGTAAGAACTGAATATATATGTGTAAGAACTGAATATATTTGTGTAAGAACTGCATATATATGTGTAAGAACTGAATATATATGTGTAAGAACTGAATATATATGTGTAAGAACTGAATATATATGTGTTAGAACGGAATATATATGTGTAAGAACTGAATATATATGTGTAAGAACTGAATATATATGTGTAAGAGCTGAATATATATGTGTAAGAACTGAATATATATGCGTAAGAACTGAATATATATGCGTAAGATCGGAATATATGTGTAAGAACTGAACATATATGCGTAAGAATTGAATATATATGCGTAAGAACTAAATATATGCGTAAGAACTGAATATATAATTGTAAGAACTGAATATATATGCGTAAGAACTGAATATATATGCGTAAGATCGGAATATATGAGTAAGAACTGAACATGTATGCGTAAGAATTGAATATATATGCGTACGAACTAAATATATGCGTAAGAACTGAATATATATGTGTAAGAACTGAATATATATGTGTTAGAACGGAATATATATGTGTAAGAACTGAATATATATGTGTAAAACTGAATATATATGTGTAAGAACTGAATATATATGTGTAAGAGCTAAATATATATGTGTAAGAACTGAATATATATGTGTAAGAACTGAATATATATGCGTAAGAACTGAATATATATGCGTAAGATCGGAATATATGTGTAAGAACTGGACATATATGCGTAAGAATTGAATATATATGCGTAAGAACTGAATATATGTGTAAGAACTGAATATATGCGTAAAAACTGAATATATGTGTAAGAACTGAATATATTTGTGTAAGAACTGCATATATATGTGTAAGAATTGAATATATATGCGTAAGAACGGAATATATATGTGTAAGAACTGAATATATATGTGTAAGAACTGAATATATATGCGTAAGAACTGAATATATATGCGTAAGAACTGAATATATATGCGTAAGAACTGAATTTATATGCTTAAGAACGGAATATATATGCGTAAGAACTGAATATATATGTGTAAGAACTGAATATATATGTGTAAGAACTGAATATATATGCTTAAGAACGGAATATATATGTGTAAGAACTGAATATATATGTATAAGAACTGAATATATATGTGTAAGAACTGAATATATATGTGTAAGAACTGAATATATGCGTAAGAACTGAATATATGCGTAAGAACTGAATATATATGTGTAAGAACTGAATATATATGTGTAAGAACTGAATATATATGCGTAAGAACGGAATATATATGTGTAAGAACTGAATATATATGTGTAAGAACTGAATATATATGTGTTAGAACGGAATATATATGTGTAAGAACTGAATATATATGCGTAAGAACGGAATATATATGTGTAATAACTGAATATATATGTGTAAGAACTAAATATATATGTGTAAGAACTGAATATATATGCGTAAGAACTGAATATATATGCGTAAGAACGGAATATATTTGTGTAAGAACCGAATATATATGTGTAAGAACTGAATATATATGTGTTAGAACGGAATATATATGTGTAATAACTGAATATATATGTGTAAGAACTAAATATATATGTGTTAGAACTGAATATATATGTGTAAGAACTGAATATATATGTGTAAGAACTGAATATATATGTGTAAGAACTGAATATATATGTGTAAGAACGGAATATATATGTGTAAGAACTGAATATATATGCGTAAGAACGGAATATATATGTGTAATAACTGAATATATATGTGTAAGAACTAAATATATATGTGTAAGAACTGAATATATATGCGTAAGAACTGAATATATATGCGTAAGAACGGAATATATTTGTGTAAGAACTGAATATATATGTGTAAGAACTTAATATATATGTGTTAGAACGGAATATATATGTGTAATAACTGAATATATATGTGTAAGAACTAAATATATATTTGTTAGAACTGAATATATATGTGTAAGAACTGAATATATATGAGTAAGAATTGAATATATATGCGTAAGAACTAAATATATGCGTAAGAACTGAATACATAATTGTAAAAACTGAATATATATGCGTAAGAACTGAATATATATGCGTAAGATCGGAATATATGTGTAAGAACTGAACATATATGCGTAAGAATTGAATATATATGCGTACGAACTAAATATATGTGTAAGAACTGAATATATATGTGTAAGAACTGAATATATATGTGTTAGAACGGAATATATATGTGTAAGAACTGAATATATATGTGTAAGAACTGAATATATATGTGTAAGAACTGAATATATATGTGTAAGAGCTAAATATATATGTGTAAGAACTGAATATATATGCGTAAGAACTGAATATATATGCGTAAGATCGGAATATATGTGTAAGAACTGGACATATATGCGTAAGAATTGAATATATATGCGTAGGAACTGAATATATTTGTAAGAACTGAATATATGCGTAAAAACTGAATATATGTGTAAGAACTGAATATATTTGTGTAAGAACTGCATATATATGTGTAAGAATTGAATATATATGCGTAAGAACGGAATATATATGTGTAAGAACTGAATATATATGTGTAAAAACTGAATATATATGCGTAAGAACTGAATATATATGCGTAAGAACTGAATATATATGCGTAAGAACTGAATTTATATGCTTAAGAACGGAATATATATGCGTAAGAACTGAATATATATGTGTAAGAACTGAATATATATGTGTAAGAACTGAATATATATGCGTAAGAACGGAATATATATGTGTAAGAACTGAATATATATGTATAAGAACTGAATATATATGTGTAAGAACTGAATATATATGTGTAAGAACTGAATATATGCGTAAGAACTGAATATATGCGTAAGAACTGAATATATATGTGTAAAAACTGAATATATATGTGTAAGAACTGAATGTATATGCGTAAGAACGGAATATATATGTGTAAGAACTGAATATATATTTGTAAGAACTGAATATATATGTGTTAGAACGGAATATATATGTGTAAGAACTAAATATATATGTTTTAGAACTGAATATATATGCGTAAGAACTGAATATATATGCGTAAGAACGGAATATATTTGTGTAAGAACTGAATATATATGTGTAAGAACTGAATATATATGTGTTAGAACGGAATATATATGTGTAATAACTGAATATATATGTGTAAGAACTAAATATATATGTGTTAGAACTGAATATATATGTGTAAGAACTGAATATATATGTGTAAGAACTGAATATATATGTGTAAGAGCTGAATATATATGCGTAAGATCGGAATATATGTGTAAGAACTGAAAATATATGCTTAAGAATTGAATGTATATGCATAAGAACTGAATATATATGCGTAAGAGCTGAATATATGCGTAAGAACGGAATATATATGCGTAAGAACAGAATATATATGTGTAAGAACTGAATATATATGTGTAAGAACTGAATATATATGTGTAAGAACTGAATATATATGCGTAAGAACGGAATATATATGTGTAAGAACTGAATATATATGTGTAAGAACTGAATATATATGTGTTAGAACGGAATGTATATGTGTAAGAATTGAATATATATGCGTAAGAACGGAATATATATGTGTAATAACTGAATATATATGTGGAAGAACTAAATATATATGTGTTAGAACTGAATATATATGTGTAAGAACTGAATATATATGTGTAAGAACTGAATATATATGTGTAAGAGCTGAATATATATTCGTAAGATCGGAATATATGTGTAAGAACTGAAAATATATGCGTAAGAATTGAATGTATATGCATAAGAACTGAATATATATGCGTAATAGCTGAATATATGCGTAAGAACGGAATATATATGCGTAAGAACGGAATATATATGTGTAAGAACTTATTTTCTTTTTTTAAGAACTGAATATATATGTGTAATAGCTGAATATATATGTGTAAGAACTGAAAATATATGCGTAAGAACTGAATATATATGCGTAAGATCGGAATATATGTGTAAGAACTGAACATATATGCGTAAGAATGAATATATATGCGTAAGAACTGAATATATGCGTGAGAACTGAATATATGCGTAAAAACTGAATATATATGTGTAAGAACTGAATATATATGTGTAAGAACTGAATATATATGCGTAAGAACTGAATATATATGCGTAAGAACTGAATATATATGCGTAAGAACGGAATATATATGTGTAAGAACTGAATATATATGTGTATGAACTGAATATATATGTGTTAGAACGGAATATATATGTTTAAGAACTGAATATATATGCGTAAGAACGAAATATATATGTGTAAGAACTGAATATATATGTGTAAGAACTGAATATATATGCGTAAGAACTGAATATATATGCGTAAGAACTGAACATATATATGTGTAAGAACTGAATATATATGTGTATGAACTGAATATATATGTGTTAGAACGGAATATATATGTGTAAGGACTGAATATATATGTGTAAGAACTGAATATATATGTGTAAGAACTGAATATATATGTGTAAGAACTGAATATATATGTGTAAGAACTGAATATATATGTGTAAAAACTGAATATATTTGTGTAAGAACTGAATATGCCTAAGATCGGAATATATGTGTAAGAACTGAACATATATGCGTAAGAATTAAATATATATGCGTAAGAACTGAATATATGCGTAAAAACTGAATATATATGCGTAAGAACTGAATATATGCGTAAAAACTGAATATATGAGTAGGAACTGAATATATATGTGTAAGAACTGAATATATATGTGTAAGAACTGAATATATATGCGTAAGAACTGAATATATATGCGTAAGAACGGAATATATATGTGTAAGAACTGAATATATATGTGTTAGAACGGAATATATATGTGTAAGAACTGAATATATATGCGTAAGAACGGAATATATATATGTAAGAACTGAATATATATGTATGAACTGAATATATATGTGTTAGAACTGAATATATATGTGTAAGAACTGAATATATATGTGTAAGAACTGAATATATATGTGTAAGAGCTGAATATATATGTGTAAGAACTGAATATATATGCGTAAGAACTGAATATATATGCGTAAGATCGGAATATATGTGTAAGAACTGAATATATGCGTAAAAACTGAATATATATGTGTATGAAATGAATATATTTGTGTAATAACTGCATATATATGTGTAAGAACTGAATATATATGCGTAAGAACGGAATATATATGTGTAAGAACTGAATATATATGTATAAGAACTGAATATATATGTGTAAGAACTGAATATATATGTGTAAGAACTGAATATATGCGTAAGAACTGAATATATGCGTAAGAACTAAATATATATGAGTAAGAACTGAATATATATGTGTAAGAACTGAATATATATGCGTAAGAACGGAATATATATGTGTAAGAACTGAATATATATGTGTAATAACTGAATATATATGTGTTAGAACGGAATATATATGTGTAAGAACTGAATATATATGCGTAAGAACGGAATATATATGTGTAAGAACTGAATATATATGTGTAAGAACTGAATATATATGTGTTAGAACTGAATATATATGTGTAAGAACTGAATATATATGTGTAAGAACTGAATATATATGTGTAAGAGCTGAATATATATGTGTAAGAACTGAATATATATGCGTAAGAACTGAATATATATGCGTAAGATCGGAATATATGTGTAAGAACTGAACATATATGCGTAAGAATTGAATATATAAGCGTAAGAACTGAATATATGCGTAAGAACTGAATATATATGTGTAAGAACTGAATATATTTGTGTAAGAACTGCATATATATGTGTAAGAACTGAATATATATGTGTAAGAACTGAATATATATGTGTAAGAACTGAATATATATGTGTTAGAACGGAATATATATGTGTAAGAACTGAATATATATGTGTAAGAACTGAATATATATGTGTAAGAGCTGAATATATATGTGTAAGAACTGAATATATATGCGTAAGAACTGAATATATATGCGTAAGATCGGAATATATGTGTAAGAACTGAACATATATGCGTAAGAATTGAATATATATGCGTAAGAACTAAATATATGCGTAAGAACTGAATATATATGCGTAAGAACTGAATATATATGCGTAAGAACTGAATATATATGCGTAAGATCGGAATATATGAGTAAGAACTGAACATGTATGCGTAAGAATTGAATATATATGCGTACGAACTAAATATATGCGTAAGAACTGAATATATATGTGTAAGAACTGAATATATATGTGTTAGAACGGAATATATATGTGTAAGAACTGAATATATATGTGTAAAACTGAATATATATGTGTAAGAACTGAATATATATGTGTAAGAGCTAAATATATATGTGTAAGAACTGAATATATTTGTGTAAGAACTGAATATATATGCGTAAGAACTGAATATATATGCGTAAGATCGGAATATATGTGTAAGAACTGGACATATATGCGTAAGAATTGAATATATATGCGTAAGAACTGAATATATGTGTAAGAACTGAATATATGCGTAAAAACTGAATATATGTGTAAGAACTGAATATATTTGTGTAAGAACTGCATATATATGTGTAAGAATTGAATATATATGCGTAAGAACGGAATATATATGTGTAAGAACTGAATATATATGTGTAAGAACTGAATATATATGCGTAAGAACTGAATATATATGCGTAAGAACTGAATATATATGCGTAAGAACTGAATTTATATGCTTAAGAACGGAATATATATGCGTAAGAACTGAATATATATGTGTAAGAACTGAATATATATGTGTAAGAACTGAATATATATGCTTAAGAACGGAATATATATGTGTAAGAACTGAATATATATGTATAAGAACTGAATATATATGTGTAAGAACTGAATATATATGTGTAAGAACTGAATATATGCGTAAGAACTGAATATATGCGTAAGAACTGAATATTTATGTGTAAGAACTGAATATATATGTGTAAGAACTGAATATATATGCGTAAGAACGGAATATATATGTGTAAGAACTGAATATATATGTGTAAGAACTGAATATATATGTGTTAGAACGGAATATATATGTGTAAGAACTGAATATATATGCGTAAGAACGGAATATATATGTGTAATAACTGAATATATATGTGTAAGAACTAAATATATATGTGTAAGAACTGAATATATATGCGTAAGAACTGAATATATATGCGTAAGAACGGAATATATTTGTGTAAGAACCGAATATATATGTGTAAGAACTGAATATATATGTGTTAGAACGGAATATATATGTGTAATAACTGAATATATATGTGTAAGAACTAAATATATATGTGTTAGAACTGAATATATATGTGTAAGAACTGAATATATATGTGTAAGAACTGAATATATATGTGTAAGAACTGAATATATATGTGTAAGAACGGAATATATATGTGTAAGAACTGAATATATATGCGTAAGAACGGAATATATATGTGTAATAACTGAATATATATGTGTAAGAACTAAATATATATGTGTAAGAACTGAATATATATGCGTAAGAACTGAATATATATGCGTAAGAACGGAATATATTTGTGTAAGAACTGAATATATATGTGTAAGAACTTAATATATATGTGTTAGAACGGAATATATATGTGTAATAACTGAATATATATGTGTAAGAACTAAATATATATTTGTTAGAACTGAATATATATGTGTAAGAACTGAATATATATGAGTAAGAATTGAATATATATGCGTAAGAACTAAATATATGCGTAAGAACTGAATACATAATTGTAAAAACTGAATATATATGCGTAAGAACTGAATATATATGCGTAAGATCGGAATATATGTGTAAGAACTGAACATATATGCGTAAGAATTGAATATATATGCGTACGAACTAAATATATGTGTAAGAACTGAATATATATGTGTAAGAACTGAATATATATGTGTTAGAACGGAATATATATGTGTAAGAACTGAATATATATGTGTAAGAACTGAATATATATGTGTAAGAACTGAATATATATGTGTAAGAGCTAAATATATATGTGTAAGAACTGAATATATATGCGTAAGAACTGAATATATATGCGTAAGATCGGAATATATGTGTAAGAACTGGACATATATGCGTAAGAATTGAATATATATGCGTAGGAACTGAATATATTTGTAAGAACTGAATATATGCGTAAAAACTGAATATATGTGTAAGAACTGAATATATTTGTGTAAGAACTGCATATATATGTGTAAGAATTGAATATATATGCGTAAGAACGGAATATATATGTGTAAGAACTGAATATATATGTGTAAAAACTGAATATATATGCGTAAGAACTGAATATATATGCGTAAGAACTGAATATATATGCGTAAGAACTGAATTTATATGCTTAAGAACGGAATATATATGCGTAAGAACTGAATATATATGTGTAAGAACTGAATATATATGTGTAAGAACTGAATATATATGCGTAAGAACGGAATATATATGTGTAAGAACTGAATATATATGTATAAGAACTGAATATATATGTGTAAGAACTGAATATATATGTGTAAGAACTGAATATATGCGTAAGAACTGAATATATGCGTAAGAACTGAATATATATGTGTAAAAACTGAATATATATGTGTAAGAACTGAATGTATATGCGTAAGAACGGAATATATATGTGTAAGAACTGAATATATATTTGTAAGAACTGAATATATATGTGTTAGAACGGAATATATATGTGTAAGAACTAAATATATATGTTTTAGAACTGAATATATATGCGTAAGAACTGAATATATATGCGTAAGAACGGAATATATTTGTGTAAGAACGGAATATATATGTGTAAGAACTGAATATATATGCGTAAGAACGGAATATATATGTGTAATAACTGAATATATATGTGTAAGAACTAAATATATATGTGTAAGAACTGAATATATATGCGTAAGAACTGAATATATATGCGTAAGAACGGAATATATTTGTGTAAGAACTGAATATATATGTGTAAGAACTTAATATATATGTGTTAGAACGGAATATATATGTGTAATAACTGAATATATATGTGTAAGAACTAAATATATATTTGTTAGAACTGAATATATATGTGTAAGAACTGAATATATATGAGTAAGAATTGAATATATATGCGTAAGAACTAAATATATGCGTAAGAACTGAATACATAATTGTAAAAACTGAATATATATGCGTAAGAACTGAATATATATGCGTAAGATCGGAATATATGTGTAAGAACTGAACATATATGCGTAAGAATTGAATATATATGCGTACGAACTAAATATATGTGTAAGAACTGAATATATATGTGTAAGAACTGAATATATATGTGTTAGAACGGAATATATATGTGTAAGAACTGAATATATATGTGTAAGAACTGAATATATATGTGTAAGAACTGAATATATATGTGTAAGAGCTAAATATATATGTGTAAGAACTGAATATATATGCGTAAGAACTGAATATATATGCGTAAGATCGGAATATATGTGTAAGAACTGGACATATATGCGTAAGAATTGAATATATATGCGTAGGAACTGAATATATTTGTAAGAACTGAATATATGCGTAAAAAACTGAATATATGTGTAAGAACTGAATATATTTGTGTAAGAACTGCATATATATGTGTAAGAATTGAATATATATGCGTAAGAACGGAATATATATGTGTAAGAACTGAATATATATGTGTAAAAACTGAATATATATGCGTAAGAACTGAATATATATGCGTAAGAACTGAATATATATGTGTAAGAACTAAATATATATGTGTTAGAACTGAATATATATGTGTAAGAACTGAATATATATGTGTAAGAACTGAATATATATGTGTAAGAGCTGAATATATATGCGTAAGATCGGAATATATGTGTAAGAACTGAAAATATATGCTTAAGAATTGAATGTATATGCATAAGAACTGAATATATATGCGTAAGAGCTGAATATATGCGTAAGAACGGAATATATATGCGTAAGAACAGAATATATATGTGTAAGAACTGAATATATATGTGTAAGAACTGAATATATATGTGTAAGAACTGAATATATATGCGTAAGAAAGGAATATATATGTGTAAGAACTGAATATATATGTGTAAGAACTGAATATATATGTGTTAGAACGGAATGTATATGTGTAAGAATTGAATATATATGCGTAAGAACGGAATATATATGTGTAATAACTGAATATATATGTGGAAGAACTAAATATATATGTGTTAGAACTGAATATATATGTGTAAGAACTGAATATATATGTGTAAGAACTGAATATATATGTGTAAGAGCTGAATATATATTCGTAAGATCGGAATATATGTGTAAGAACTGAAAATATATGCGTAAGAATTGAATGTATATGCATAAGAACTGAATATATATGCGTAATAGCTGAATATATGCGTAAGAACGGAATATATATGCGTAAGAACGGAATATATATGTGTAAGAACTTATTTTCTTTTTTTAAGAACTGAATATATATGTGTAATAGCTGAATATATATGTGTAAGAACTGAAAATATATGCGTAAGAACTGAATATATATGCGTAAGATCGGAATATATGTGTAAGAACTGAACATATATGCGTAAGAATGAATATATATGCGTAAGAACTGAATATATGCGTGAGAACTGAATATATGCGTAAAAACTGAATATATATGTGTAAGAACTGAATATATATGTGTAAGAACTGAATATATATGCGTAAGAACTGAATATATATGCGTAAGAACTGAATATATATGCGTAAGAACGGAATATATATGTGTAAGAACTGAATATATATGTGTATGAACTGAATATATATGTGTTAGAACGGAATATATATGTTTAAGAACTGAATATATATGCGTAAGAACGAAATATATATGTGTAAGAACTGAATATATATGTGTAAGAACTGAATATATATGCGTAAGAACTGAATATATATGCGTAAGAACTGAACATATATATGTGTAAAAACTGAATATATATGTGTATGAACTGAATATATATGTGTTAGAACGGAATATATATGTGTAAGGACTGAATATATATGTGTAAGAACTGAATATATATGTGTAAGAGCTAAATATATATGTGTAAGAACTGAATATATATGAGTAAGAACTGAATATATATGCGTAAGATCGGAATATATGTGTAAGAACTGAACATATATGCGTAAGAACTGAATATATGCGTAAGAACTGAATATATGCGTAAGAACTGAATATATATGTATAAGAACTGAATATATATGTGTAAGAACTGAATATATATGTGTAAGAACTGAATATATATGTTTAAGATCTGAATATATATGCGTAAGAACTGAATAAATATGCGTAAGAACGTAATATTATGTGTAAGAACTGAATATATATGTGTAAGAACTGAATATATATGCGTAAGAACGGAATATATATGTGTAAGAACTGAATATAGATGTGTAAGATCTGAATATATATGTGAAAAAACTGAATATATATGTGTAAGAACTGAATATATATGTGTCAGAACTGAATATATATGTGTAAGAGCTGAATATATCTGTGTAAGTACTGAATATATATGCGTAAGAACTGAATATATATGCGTAAGATCGGAATATATGTGTAAGAACTGAACATATATATGCGCAATAATTGAATATATATGCGTAAGAACTGAATATATGCGTAAGAACTGAATATATATGTGTAAGAACTGAATATATTAGGGTAAGAACTGCATATATATGTGTAAGAACTGAACATATATGCGTAAGAACTGAATATATGCGTAAGAACTGAATAAATGCGTAATAACTGAATATATATGTATAAGAACTGAATATATATGTGTAAGAACTGAATATATATGTGTAAGAACTGAATATATATGTTTAAGATCTGAATATATATGCGTAAGAACTGAATATATATGCGTAAGAACGGAATATATATGTGTAAGAACTGAATATATATGTGTAAGAACTGAATATATATGCGTAAGAACGGAATATATATGTGTAATAACAGAATATATATGTGTAAGAACTGAATATATATATGTTAAAACTGAATATATATGTGTAAGAACTGAATATATATGTGTAAGAACTGAATATATATATGTAAGAGCTGAATATATCTGTGTAAGTACTGAATATATATGCGTAAGAACTGAATATATATGCGTAAGATCGAAATATATGTGTAAGAACTGAACATATATGCGCAATAATTGAATATATATGCGTAATAACTGAATATATGCGTAAGAACTGAATATATGCGTAAGAACTGAATATATATGTGTAAGAACTGAATATATTTGTGTAAGAACTGCATATATATGTGTAAGAACTGAATATATATGTGTTAGAACGGAATATATATGTGTAAAAACTGAATATATATGTGTAAAAACTGAATATATTTGTGTAAGAACTGAATATGCCTAAGATCGGAATATATGTGTAAGAACTGAACATATATGCGTAAGAATTAAATATATATGCGTAAGACCTGAATATATGCGTAAAAACTGAATATATGCGTAGGAACTGAATATATATGTGTAAGAACTGAATATATATGTGTAAGAACTGAATATATATGTGTAAGAACTGAATATATATGTGTAAGAACTGAATATATATGTGTAAAAACTGAATATATTTGTGTAAGAACTGAATATGCCTAAGATCGGAATATATGTGTAAGAACTGAACATATATGCGTAAGAATTAAATATATATGCGTAAGAACTGAATATATGCGTAAAAACTGAATATATATGCGTAAGAACTGAATATATGCGTAAAAACTGATTATATGAGTAGGAACTGAATATATATGTGTAAGAACTGAATATATATGTGTAAGAACTGAATATATATGCGTAAGAACTGAATATATATGCGTAAGAACGGAATATATATGTGTAAGAACTGAATATATATGTGTTAGAACGGAATATATATGTGTAAGAACTGAATATATATGCGTAAGAACGGAATATATATATGTAAGAACTGAATATATATGTGTAAGAACTGAACATATATGCGTAAGAACTGAATATATGCGTAAGAACTGAATAAATGCGTAAGAACTGAATATATATGTATAAGAACTGAATATATATGTGTAAGAACTGAATATATATGTGTAAGAACTGAATATATATGTTTAAGATCTGAATATATATGCGTAAGAACTGAATATATATGCGTAAGAACGGAATATATATGTGTAAGAACTGAATATATATGTGTAAGAACTGAATATATATGCGTAAGAACGGAATATATATGTGTAATAACAGAATATATATGTGTAAGAACTGAATATATATATGTTAAAACTGAATATATATGTGTAAGAACTGAATATATATGTGTAAGAACTGAATATATATATGTAAGAGCTGAATATATCTGTGTAAGTACTGAATATATATGCGTAAGAACTGAATATATATGCGTAAGATCGAAATATATGTGTAAGAACTGAACATATATGCGCAATAATTGAATATATATGCGTAATAACTGAATATATGCGTAAGAACTGAATATATGCGTAAGAACTGAATATATATGTGTAAGAACTGAATATATTTGTGTAAGAACTGCATATATATGTGTAAGAACTGAATATATATGTGTTAGAACGGAATATATATGTGTAAAAACTGAATATATATGTGTAGTAAAAACTGAATATATTTGTGTAAGAACTGAATATGCCTAAGATCGGAATATATGTGTAAGAACTGAACATATATGCGTAAGAATTAAATATATATGCGTAAGACCTGAATATATGCGTAAAAACTGAATATATGCGTAGGAACTGAATATATATGTGTAAGAACTGAATATATATGTGTAAGAACTGAATATATATGTGTAAGAACTGAATATATATGTGTAAGAACTGAATATATATGTGTAAAAACTGAATATATTTGTGTAAGAACTGAATATGCCTAAGATCGGAATATATGTGTAAGAACTGAACATATATGCGTAAGAATTAAATATATATGCGTAAGAAATGAATATATGCGTAAAAACTGAATATATATGCGTAAGAACTGAATATATGCGTAAAAAACTGAATATATGAGTAGGAACTGAATATATATGTGTAAGAACTGAATATATATGTGTAAGAACTGAATATATATGCGTAAGAACTGAATATATATGCGTAAGAACGGAATATATATGTGTAAGAACTGAATATATATGTGTTAGAACGGAATATATATGTGTAAGAACTGAATATATATGCGTAAGAACGGAATATATATATGTAAGAACTGAATATATATGTATGAACTGAATATATATGTGTTAGAACTGAATATATATGTGTAAGAACTGAATATATATGTGTAAGAACTGAATATATATGTGTAAGAGCTGAATATATATGTGTAAGAAATATATATGCGTAAGAACTGAATATATATGCGTAAGATCGGAATATATGTGTAAGAACTGAATATATGCGTAAAAACTGAATATATATGTGTATGAAATGAATATATTTGTGTAATAACTGCATATATATGTGTAAGAACTGAATATATATGCGTAAGAACGGAATATATATGTGTAAGAACTGAATATATATGTATAAGAACTGAATATATATGTGTAAGAACTGAATATATATGTGTAAGAACTGAATATATGCTTAAGAACTGAATATATGCGTAAGAACTAAATATATATGTGTAAGAACTGAATATATATGTGTAAGAACTGAATATATATGCGTAAGAACGGAATATATATGTGTAAGAACTGAATATATATGTGTAATAACTGAATATATATGTGTTAGAACGGAATATATATGTGTAAGAACTGAATATATATGCGTAAGAACGGAATATATATGTGTAAGAACTGAATATATATGTGTAAGAACTGAATATATATGTGTTAGAACTGAATATATATGTGTAAGAACTGAATATATATGTGTAAGAACTGAATATATATGTGTAAGAGCTGAATATATATGTGTAAGAACTGAATATATATGCGTAAGAACTGAATATATATGCGTAAGATCGGAATATATGTGTAAGAACTGAACATATATGCGTAAGAATTGAATATATAAGCGTAAGAACTGAATATATGCGTAAGAACTGAATATATATGTGTAAGAACTGAATATATTTGTGTAAGAACTGCATATATATGTGTAAGAACTGAATATATATGTGTAAGAACTGAATATATATGTGTAAGAACTGAATATATATGTGTTAGAACGGAATATATATGTGTAAGAACTGAATATATATGTGTAAGAACTGAATATATATGTGTAAGAGCTGAATATATATGTGTAAGAACTGAATATATATGCGTAAGAACTGAATATATATGCGTAAGATCGGAATATATGTGTAAGAACTGAACATATATGCGTAAGAATTGAATATATATGCGTAAGAACTAAATATATGCGTAAGAACTGAATATATAATTGTAAGAACTGAATATATATGCGTAAGAACTGAATATATATGCGTAAGATCGGAATATATGAGTAAGAACTGAACATGTATGCGTAAGAATTGAATATATATGCGTACGAACTAAATATATGCGTAAGAACTGAATATATATGTGTAAGAACTGAATATATATGTGTTAGAACGGAATATATATGTGTAAGAACTGAATATATATGTGTAAAACTGAATATATATGTGTAAGAACTGAATATATATGTGTAAGAGCTAAATATATATGTGTAAGAACTGAATATATATGTGTAAGAACTGAATATATATGCGTAAGAACTGAATATATATGCGTAAGATCGGAATATATGTGTAAGAACTGGACATATATGCGTAAGAATTGAATATATATGCGTAAGAACTGAATATATGTGTAAGAACTGAATATATGCGTAAAAACTGAATATATGTGTAAGAACTGAATATATTTGTGTAAGAACTGCATATATATGTGTAAGAATTGAATATATATGCGTAAGAACGGAATATATATGTGTAAGAACTGAATATATATGTGTAAGAACTGAATATATATGCGTAAGAACTGAATATATATGCGTAAGAACTGAATATATATGCGTAAGAACTGAATTTATATGCTTAAGAACGGAATATATATGCGTAAGAACTGAATATATATGTGTAAGAACTGAATATATATGTGTAAGAACTGAATATATATGCTTAAGAACGGAATATATATGTGTAAGAACTGAATATATATGTATAAGAACTGAATATATATGTGTAAGAACTGAATATATATGTGTAAGAACTGAATATATGCGTAAGAACTGAATATATGCGTAAGAACTGAATATATATGTGTAAGAACTGAATATATATGTGTAAGAACTGAATATATATGCGTAAGAACGGAATATATATGTGTAAGAACTGAATATATATGTGTAAGAACTGAATATATATGTGTTAGAACGGAATATATATGTGTAAGAACTGAATATATATGCGTAAGAACGGAATATATATGTGTAATAACTGAATATATATGTGTAAGAACTAAATATATATGTGTAAGAACTGAATATATATGCGTAAGAACTGAATATATATGCGTAAGAACGGAATATATTTGTGTAAGAACCGAATATATTTGTGTAAGAACTGAATATATATGTGTTAGAACGGAATATATATGTGTAATAACTGAATATATATGTGTAAGAACTAAATATATATTTGTTAGAACTGAATATATATGTGTAAGAACTGAATATATATGCGTAAGAATTGAATATATATGCGTAAGAACTAAATATATGCGTAAGAACTGAATACATAATTGTAAAAACTGAATATATATGCGTAAGAACTGAATATATATGCGTAAGATCGGAATATATGTGTAAGAACTGAACATATATGCGTAAGAATTGAATATATATGCGTACGAACTAAATATATGCGTAAGAACTGAATATATATGTGTAAGAACTGAATATATATGTGTTAGAACGGAATATATATGTGTAAGAACTGAATATATATGTGTAAGAACTGAATATATATGTGTAAGAACTGAATATATATGTGTAAGAGCTAAATATATATGTGTAAGAACTGAATATATATGCGTAAGAACTGAATATATATGCGTAAGATCGGAATATATGTGTAAGAACTGGACATATATGCGTAAGAATTGAATATATATGCGTAGGAACTGAATATATGTGTAAGAACTGAATATATGCGTAAAAACTGAATATATGTGTAAGAACTGAATATATTTGTGTAAGAACTGCATATATATGTGTAAGAATTGAATATATATGCGTAAGAACGGAATATATATGTGTAAGAACTGAATATATATGTGTAAGAACTGAATATATATGCGTAAGAACTGAATATATATGCGTAAGAACTGAATATATATGCGTAAGAACTGAATTTATATGCTTAAGAACGGAATATATATGCGTAAGAACTGAATATATATGTGTAAGAACTGAATATATATGTGTAAGAACTGAATATATATGCGTAAGAACGGAATATATATGTGTAAGAACTGAATATATATGTATAAGAACTGAATATATATGTGTAAGAACTGAATATATATGTGTAAGAACTGAATATATGCGTAAGAACTGAATATATGCGTAAGAACTGAATATATATGTGTAAAAACTGAATATATATGTGTAAGAACTGAATGTATATGCGTAAGAACGGAATATATATGTGTAAGAACTGAATATATATGTGTAAGAACTGAATATATATGTGTTAGAACGGAATATATATGTGTAAGAACTGAATATATATGCGTAAGAACGGAATATATATGTGTAATAACTGAATATATATGTGTAAGAACTAAATATATATGTTTTAGAACTGAATATATATGCGTAAGAACTGAATATATATGCGTAAGAACGGAATATATTTGTGTAAGAACTGAATATATATGTGTAAGAACTGAATATATATATGTTAGAACGGAATATATATGTGTAATAACTGAATATATATGTGTAAGAACTAAATATATATGTGTTAGAACTGAATATATATGTGTAAGAACTGAATATATATGTGTAAGAACTGAATATATATGTGTAAGAGCTGAATATATATGCGTAAGATCGGAATATATGTGTAAGAACTGAAAATATATGCGTAAGAATTGAATGTATATGCATAAGAACTGAATATATATGCGTAAGAGCTGAATATATGCGTAAGAACGGAATATATATGCGTAAGAACAGAATATATATGTGTAAGAACTGAATATATATGTGTAAGAACTGAATATATATGTGTAAGAACTGAATATATATGCGTAAGAACGGAATATATATGTGTAAGAACTGAATATATATGTGTAAGAACTGAATATATATGTGTTAGAACGGAATGTATATGTGTAAGAATTGAATATATATGCGTAAGAACGGAATATATATGTGTAATAACTGAATATATATGTGGAAGAGATAAATATATATGTGTTAGAACTGAATATATATGTGTAAGAACTGAATAATATATGTGTGAAGAAATGAATAGTGATATGTGTAAGAGCTGAATAATAGGTGAGAGCTAATATATTCGTAAGATCGGAATATATGTGTAAGAACTGAAAATATATGCGTAAGAATTGAATGTATATGCATAAGAACTGAATATATATGCGTAATAGCTGAATATATGCGTAAGAACGGAATATATATGCGTAAGAACGGAATATATATGTGTAAGAACTTATTTTCTTTTTTAAGAACTGAATATATATGTGTAATAGCTGAATATATATGTGTAAGAACTGAAAATATATGCGTAAGAACTGAATATATATGCGTAAGATCGGAATATATGTGTAAGAACTGAACATATATGCGTAAGAATGAATATATATGCGTAAGAACTGAATATATGAGTGAGAACTGAATATATGCGTAAAAACTGAATATATATGTGTAAGAACTGAATATATATGTGTAAGAACTGAATATATATGCGTAAGAACTGAATATATATGCGTAAGAACTGAATATATATGCGTAAGAACGGAATATATATGTGTAAGAACTGAATATATATGTGTATGAACTGAATATATATGTGTTAGAACGGAATATATATGTTTAAGAACTGAATATATATGCGTAAGAACGGAATATATATGTGTAAGAACTGAATATATATGTGTAAGAACTGAATATATATGCGTAAGAACTGAATATATATGCGTAAGAACTGAACATATATATGTGTAAGAACTGAATATATATGTGTATGAACTGAATATATATGTGTTAGAACGGAATATATATGTGTAAGGACTGAATATATATGTGTAAGAACTGAATATATATGTGTAAGAGCTAAATATATATGTGTAAGAACTGAATATATATGAGTAAGAACTGAATATATATGCGTAAGATCGGAATATATGTGTAAGAACTGAACATATATGCGTAAGAACTGAATATATGCGTAAGAACTGAATATATGCGTAAGAACTGAATATATATGTATAAGAACTGAATATATATGTGTAAGAACTGAATATATATGTGTAAGAACTGAATATATATGTTTAAGATCTGAATATATATGCGTAAGAACTGAATAAATATGCGTAAGAACGTAATATTATGTGTAAGAACTGAATATATATGTGTAAGAACTGAATATATATGCGTAAGAACGGAATATATATGTGTAAGAACTGAATATAGATGTGTAAGAACTGAATATATATGTGTTAAAACTGAATATATATGTGTAAGAACTGAATATATATGTGTAAGAACTGAATATATATGTGTAAGAGCTGAATATATCTGTGTAAGTACTGAATATATATGCGTAAGAACTGAATATATATGCGTAAGATCGGAATATATGTGTAAGAACTGAACATATATATGCGCAATAATTGAATATATATGCGTAAGAACTGAATATATGCGTAAGAACTGAATATATATGTGTAAGAACTGAATATATTAGGGTAAGAACTGCATATATATGTGTAAGAACTGAACATATATGCGTAAGAACTGAATATATGCGTAAGAACTGAATAAATGCGTAAGAACTGAATATATATGTATAAGAACTGAATATATATGTGTAAGAACTGAATATATATGTGTAAGAACTGAATATATATGTTTAAGATCTGAATATATATGCGTAAGAACTGAATATATATGCGTAAGAACGGAATATATATGTGTAAGAACTGAATATATATGTGTAAGAACTGAATATATATGCGTAAGAACGGAATATATATGTGTAATAACAGAATATATATGTGTAAGAACTGAATATATATATGTTAAAACTGAATATATATGTGTAAGAACTGAATATATATGTGTAAGAACTGAATATATATATGTAAGAGCTGAATATATCTGTGTAAGTACTGAATATATATGCGTAAGAACTGAATATATATGCGTAAGATCGAAATATATGTGTAAGAACTGAACATATATGCGCAATAATTGAATATATATGCGTAATAACTGAATATATGCGTAAGAACTGAATATATGCGTAAGAACTGAATATATATGTGTAAGAACTGAATATATTTGTGTAAGAACTGCATATATATGTGTAAGAACTGAATATATATGTGTTAGAACGGAATATATATGTGTAAGTACTGAATATTTATGTGTAAGAACTGAATATATATGTGTAAGAGCTGAATATATATGTGTAAGAACTGAATATATATGCGTAAGAACTGAATATATATGCGTAAGATCGGAATATATGTGTAAGAACTGAATATATATGTGTAAGAACTGAATATATATGTGTTAGAACGGAATATATATGTGTAAGAACTGAATATATATGTGTAAGAGCTGAATATATATGTGTAAGAACTGAATATAAATGCGTAAGAACTGAATATATATGCGTAAGATCGGAATATATGTGTAAGAACTGAACATATATGCGTAAGAATTGAATATATATGCGTAAGAACTGAATATATGCGTAAGAACTGAATATATATGCGTAAGAACTGAATATATGTGTAAGAACTGAATATATATGCGTAAGAACTGAATATATATGCGTAAGAACTGAATATATATGCTTTAGAACGGAATATATATGCGTAAGAACGGAATATATATGTGTAAGAACTGAATATATTTGTGTAAGAACTGAATATATATGTGTAAGAACTGAAAGTATATGCGTAAGAACGGAATATATATGTGTAAGAACTGAATATATATGTGTAAGAACTGAATATATAGGTGTAAGAACTGAATATATATGCGTAAGAACGGAATATATATGTGTAAGACCTGAATATATATGTGTAAGAACTGAATATATATGTGTTAGAACGGAATATATATGTGTAAGTACTGAATATTTATGTGTAAGAACTGAATATATATGTGTAAGAGCAGAATATATATGTGTAAGAACTGAATATATATGCGTAAGAACTGAATATATATGCGTAAGATCGGAATATATGTGTAAGAACTGAACATATATGCGTAAGAATTGAATGTATATGCGTAAGAACTGAATATATGCGTAAGAACTGAATATATATGCGTAAGAACTGAATATATGTGTGTAAGAACTGAATATATATGCGCAAGAACTGAATATATATGCGTAAAAACTGAATATATATGCGGAAGAACTGAACATATATGCGTAAGAACTGAATATATATGCGTAAGAACTGAATATATATGCGTAAGAACTGAACATATATGTATAAGAGCTGAATATATATGTCTGAGATATATGCGTAAGAACTGAATATATATGCGTAAGAAGAGAATATATATGCGTGAGAACTGAATATATATGCGTAAGAAGTGAATATATATGCGTAAGAACTGAATATATATGCGTAAGAACTGAATATATATGCGTAAGAACTGAATATATGCGTAAGAACTGAATATATATGCATAAGAACTGAATATATATCCGTAAGAGCTGAATATATCCGTAAGAACGGAATATATATGCGAAAGAACTGAATATATATGCGTAAGAAGTGAATATATGCGTAAGAACTGAATATATATGCGTAAGAACGGAATATATATGCGTAAGAACGGAATATATATGTGTAAGAACTGAATATATATGTGTAAGAACTGAATATATATGCGTAAGAACTAAATATATATGCGTAAGATCGGAATATATGTGTAAGAACTGAACATAAATGCTTAAGAATTGAATATATATGCGTAAGAACTGAATATATGTGTAAGAACTGAATATATGCGTAAGAACTGAATATATATGTGTAAGAACTGAATATATATGTGTAAGAACTATATATATGCGTAAGAACTGAATATATATGCGTAAGAACTGAATTTATATGCTTAAGAACGGAATATATAAGCGTTAGAACTGAATATATATGTGTAAGAACTGAATATATATGTGTAAGAACTGAATATATATGCGTAAGAACGGAATATATATGTGTAAGAACTGAATATATATGTATAAGAACTGAATATATATGTGTAAGAACTGAATATATATGTGTAAGAAGTGAATATATGCGTAAGAACTGAATATATGCGTAAGCACTGAATATATATGTGTAAGAGCTGAATATATATGTGTAAGAACTGAATATATATGCGTAAGAACGGAATATATATGTGTAAGAACTGAATATATATGTGTAAGAACTGAATATATATGTGTTAGAACGAAATATATATGTGTAAGAACTGAATATATATGTGTAAGAACTGAATATATATGTGTAAGAACTGAATATATATGTGTAAGAGCTAAATATATATGTGTAAGAACTGAATATATATGCGTAAGAACTGAATATATATGCGTAAGATCGGAATATATGTGTAAGAACTGGACATATATGCGTAAGAATTGAATATTTATGCGTAAGAACTGAATATATGTGTAAGAACAGAATATATGCGTAAAAACTGAATATATGTGTAAGAACGGAATATATTTGTGTAAGAACTGCATATATATGTGTAAGAATTGAATATATATGCGTAAGAACGGAATATATATGTGTAAGAACTGAATATATATGTGTAAGAACTGAATATATATGCGTAAGAACTGAATATATATGCGTAAGAACTGAATATATATGCGTAAGAACTGAATTTATATGCTTAAGAACGGAATATATATGCGTAAGAACTGAATATATGTGTAAGAACTGAATATATATGCGTAAGAACTGAATATATATGCGTAAGAACTGAATATATATGCTTTAGAACGGAATATATATGCGTAAGAACGGAATATATATGTGTAAGAACTGAATATATTTGTGTAAGAACTGAATATATATGTGTAAGAACTGAAAGTATATACGTAAGAACGGAATATATATGTGTAAGAACTGAATATATATGTGTAAGAACTGAACATATGCGTAAGAATTGAATATATAAGTGTAAGAACTGAATATATTTGTGTAAGAACTGAATATATAGGTGTAAGAACTGAATATATATGCGTAAGAACGGAATATATATGTGTAAGACCTGAATATATATGTGTAAGAACTGAATATATATGCGTAAGAACTGAATATATATGCGTAAGAACTGAATATATGCGTAAGAACTGAATATATGAGTAAGAACTGAATATATATGTGTAAAAACTGAATATATATGTGTAAGAACTGAATGTATATGCGTAAGAACGGAATATATATGTGTAAGAACTGAATATATATGTGTAAGAACTGAATATATATGTGTTAGAACGGAATATATATGTGTAAGAACTGAATATATATGCGTAAGAACGGAATATATATGTGTAATAACTGAATATATATGTGTAAGAACTAAATATATATGTTTTAGAACTGAATATATATGCGTAAGAACTGAATATATATGCGTAAGAACGGAATATATTTGTGTAAGAACTGAATATATATGTGTAAGAACTGAATATATATGAGTAAGAACTGAATATATATGCGTAAGATCGGAATATATGTGTAAGAACTGAACATATATGCGTAAGAACTGAATATATGCGTAAGAACTGAATATATGCGTAAGAACTGAATATATATGTATAAGAACTGAATATATATGTGTAAGAACTGAATATATATGTGTAAGAACTGAATATATATGTTTAAGATCTGAAGATATATGCGTAAGAACTGAATAAATATGCGTAAGAACGTAATATTATGTGTAAGAACTGAATATATATGTGTAAGAACTGAATATATATGCGTAAGAACGGAATATATATGTGTAAGAACTGAATATAGATGTGTAAGAACTGAATATATATGTGTTAAAACTGAATATATATATGTGTAAGAACTGAATATATATGTGTAAGAACTGAATATATATGTGTAAGAGCTGAATATATCTGTGTAAGTACTGAATATATATGCGTAAGAACTGAATAT
>JAWPHD010022393.1:0-25231 GCA_037043455.1 Cyrtodaria siliqua | reverse complement strand
ATTAACGGCTGTGTGGGCAATTTAATGCGAAAGTGGTAACAAGAAAAATTTAGATTATACGATAGTGCTTGACACTGTCTATATCATCCGTGTTAAAGGGAATGTAGCGCCACAGCCAAACTATCTTTATTATTGAGAGTTCTGAAAAAATGAATAAAGGTGAAAGAATTTCCAAAATAGGATGATAAACAAAGAAGTTATGATTATTTGAAGGTTCTGTTGAAACGGATATGGAAGCCGCCATTTTGAGAGCTATGACATCACAGTTCTAATGACCATATATGGAATATTTATAAATATGAAAAATTACTGATTAATAGGAAAAAATGACAGCTACTGTATGAAAAATATGTATACTTAATGGCAATAATGCTTTATATGACCAGTAAAGGGTTTTGCATTCATTTGCAGCGACTTTCTTTGCTGTAAATGATTTTGATCAATATTCCATATATGATAATTTGGAACTATGACGTCATAGTTCTAAAAATGGCGGCTCCCATATTCGTTTTTGAACAATCTTTAAATGGTCATATCTTTTTTGTTTATCATCTGATTTTGATAATTCTTTCACCTTTTTTCAAGTTTTTCAGAACTCCCAATAATAAAGCTTGTTTGGCTGTGCCGCTACATTCCCTTTAAGATTGGAAATAAACCCACTTCAGCTTTAATTCAATAATCTTTTTTTTTTACATTTTGACAGATGTATAATGAATTTTCAAGCATTTCGCAACACTCGTAATTGCCTTTGAGTCGGACTGTAAAAGGTAACTTATGAAATCAATTGATATAAAACTAGAAGGCTGTTCCAAAGAAGACTTGGGCCGCTTGCCGTGTGCTTATTTAAGTCTGTACATTCTATGTAACTATAAAACGGGGCATAACTCTGCCAAAATGAAAGTCAGTCATAGGTCATGTTTAACACATGTCTTGAGGTAAAATGAAGATGTGTGTGAAGTTTTATGAACACAGAGACCAAAAACTGTTCAAGTTATTATGGCCAAGGTTAGGTTGCAGGGTAAAGTGTGATGGACAATGGACAAAGTGATCCCTAAGTGTCTGCCATGCTACTTAGGCAATACAAAAATGATTACGATAAGAAATTATTAATCAGGGGCAAGTCCGATTCAGGGGTGTATTTCTGATTTAGAGATGATGAAATTTATGTAAACAATAGCGCATTTTTTCTATTATTATTATTAATAAAACTTTTCATTCAGAACTGCAGTTAAAACAGTTACAGTTCAGTATGGCCATGTCGATGTTGGCATATTGAAAGATATTGAAAGATATTGAAAGTATGGTGCAGAAATACCTATAAATGTTGTACGAGAAGTCATTTGTCCGTGCGAGCTTCAGTGACAGTTATATTTTAGTATGTTCATGTACATGTAGTCATGATGAGTATATATTGTACATATCATGAACAAAGATGAGGAAATTGGAAATATGTAGCCAACGTTGTTTCCTCCAAAATTAAGTAATATTTAACCTATACCATCACCTTCAGTGTGAACTAGACCTCTATATTTTAGTATAGTCAATGTGATGTTGTCATGATGAGAATGTCTTGGAAGTTGGCTCAAGAACTGAGAGAGTTATAGCGAACGGTATGTGCCCGTAAAGAAGAAAAGTCAGTATTGTACCTGTTTCATGCCCTTCAGTGTATGCGTGACCTGCATATTTTAGTAAGGTCATGTCAATGTTGTCAGGATGAGTATGTATTGAAAGTTTGATAAAGGGCCATGAAGAAATGCAACAGTTTTAGCCAGCATGAAAAAGTGGTCCATATGTATAGCGTTTTCAGCTCAACGCGACAGATTCATAGCTTTCCAGTACGTAAAATGAGCAAACATACGAACAGCAAGCCAACTTCGTCCTATTGCTGTTATTACTTATGGGCCACACAAATAGTTTTTGTCAGAAATAGACAAAACAACGGCAACACAATACAAAACGTATATAAGAGGGGTGTTCGAAAAGTAACTGGAAAAATGCCATCACTTTTGTTTGAGTAGGACCATTTTTATGAAATTTTATACAATGGTACCTTAACTCATCACGGATGAGTTCTATGAACATGTTTACCTTATCACAAGGTATGCGTTCACTAGCATCACTATGGCAACGCCAAGTAACGTTGAGCGGGGCAACACGTAAGGTTACACAAACTCTTTAGTTTTTGTACATTTTAAATAGAGCAACAATACATTTCCTTACGCCAGAATCGTTGAAGATGCACGTTTACGTTTCCCGAGCTTTCTACATGACGCCAGGTACTCAAGCGAACGTTTTTGACGTCATTTTCATGCTACAGTGCGCGATTGTCAATCACACTTGAGATTGTTAAATTCAGACATGGAGCAGCGCTACTCTATCAAACTTTGTAATTTGAGCTACATCATGATAATGCACCATCACATTACGCTGCGATTACCCAGGAAACCCTTACTGAACTTAATATAGACACTATACAGCACCCTCCTTACTCACCAGATATGGCCCCGTGTGATATTTACCTGTTCCCGGCCAGTAAAGCAAAAATGTGCGGTCAACACTTCGATGACGTTCACGATCTTCCAGTTCTTGTTTATAAAATTGTCCGGAAAATTCAAGTAGAGAACTTTGAAAAATGTTTCTCATCATGGGTAAAAGATGGGGAAAATGTGTGAAATACTCAGGAGAGTATATTGAGCAAATTTGAAGACGCAAACTTGTTACGGTATGTAGATTTTCAAATATTATTTACGAATAATCAGACGTGCCCCGCTCAAAGTTACTTGACGTTGCCATAGTGACGCTAGTGAACGCATACCTTATGACCATGTAAACATGTTCATAGAACATATCCCTGATGAGTTAAGGCACCCTTGTATGAAATTTATAAAAAAAGGCCCTACTCAAACAAAAGTTCCCGTTACTTCCTGTTACTTTTTGAACATCCCTTGTGTATATATATATATAAGCATCAAAACCAAACGACTTGAAACATACCGAAGTTAGATGGCAGAAATTCCACTGCACACAGAAACGCTGAACACAACCACTTATTGTCAACAATTTCGAAAGGAAAGAGCAATACATAGTAATATTGACCCATTATTGGCACTGACAGTATAAAGGAATTGTAAACTTTGTCGTGTATTTCCATGTTGAAACAAAGGGCACTGGATATCATAAATCGTTATTTCCTGGTTCACTTGCTGCTATTGCAGTTCAGGGAACAGTATGCACATTTCCTTTAAATACTTCAGACATGCGTGTGCCAAGACCCTACCTGTGCCAACGTATAACTGCAACCATCTATTCCATGTCATTGTCACCTGCATATACCAGAGTTTACAGAATTCACTGCAACGACTACTTTCAGAAATGTTATGGAAAAACGCATTGCTTTCCTGCATGTTGAGTGAGTGACCATAGAAACATCAAGCCCACAAGCCCACTTAGTCTTATTGCTGGCATTACTTACAAGGCACATAGACAAAACAACATGAACATAATATTCTTAGAATATATATATATATAAGCAGCAAAATTGAATGACGTGCAACATACCCAACCTAGGCGGTAAAAATTTCACCACATACTTCGCTGAAGGCAACCACTTTTGTCAACAAATTCAACCAGGCTTGACCAACACGTGCAAGAAGGACTGCAGAAAGGAGAGAGGAATAGATATCATTATCCCCCTGCCTGTTATAGGCATTAACAGCGTCACAAAATTCTGATCTTTGGGTTATATTTCCTCTCTGACACGCGCAAAGTAAATAAAAGAAAATTCTAGTTTCCTGTCCACTTGCTGCTATCGCAGTGCACAAGACAAAACACGTACCTGTGCATATCCAAATACTTAGCATAACACAGATAATGTTTATGTAAACACAAGTGTTCGCAAGTGCAATATTGCTTGCAAGATGCAGCAGAGGAATTGAAACATCATAATGGACTTCTGACCTTTGGAGTATATTCAGGGCTCCAAGAATATTTTTAGGGGACTAGCCCAGGGCTAGTGGGTCCTGGAAATCCACTAGCCCTGTTTGTTCCCCACTAGCCCTGTGTTTTTGTCACAAGCCCTGTCTTCTTTACTTGCCTTAAAAATAATATGTATGTTTGTTTTTGTCTTTGTCAGCTTAATATCATTTATGTTGTTTGGAAATACGTTTATGTATCTTGTTTTATCACAATTTTAAATTTATTTAAATTAAGCAGCTCACTGAGACATGACTCTACCTATTACTTATACCCAGCTGACGACATCTCATTATGTTATACCTGATTCTGATTTAACGGATTCATTAAATACCGAGAAAGTTTTAAAAAAACACAGTAATACTTATCTACTCATAACCAATTGATGTATGTTTAAGTTGTGTTGGCAGTAAGTAGTCATTGGGTGATAGCGTAGCAATGATAAGATGGAACAATTTAGGACAGAGTTTTTTTGTTTATTTTTAGCATTACCCCCACCCACATATTGTATACAGTGATAAATGCTTAATTACAGGTGTCTGGGCTCTTCATTTGTCTTCGCCACTCGCCATAGGCGAAACCATATCGCAAATGGCAAAACTTTTGTCAAATTGGCGAGTCATTTTGACTCTTGTTAACTGACGACTGGTATTGTCGAACGTTGCGAAATTGACGAAAGGAAAAAGTCCGAGGTAGCGGCCATGTTTTTCTGGAATATCCTTCACGGGTTCTCGGTGTTTACAGAAGAGCTAAAATCTATAGACTGTGTTACAACCTTTGCGCTTTATATTACACAAGCTTTATTTTACATAACGACGTCTAACTGCAGCTCACTTGGTCTGCCTATACTGGATGATAATTAGAAACCGAACAAGAGCTCGTCGAAACAAAAGTTGCGTTTTCCAATAACAACAACGCAAAACAGCGCTTAAACAAGACGTCTAACTCTTATCAAAATGGTAATAATTAACCTTTCTCATACAAAGATTTATACCCTTTTAGCTAAAATAATGAATTAATTTGTAACTCCGTTATTCAAAACAGAAAGTAATGTAATATGTACATGTAAACAACATGTACACATTACGTTGTCATCTGTGTTCGCGCATTGAAACCAGGCCATTAATTTTGAGTTGTATGCGAGGCACAAACAAACAGAACGATTACTGTGTCATCCGTTTTTTCCATCATGGGTAAATTTACATGCTTGGTTGATTGAAGGCTTTCAAGACGCACCAACACATATTATGAAACAATCATGTTTGTTTCTCGATCATAAACATTCATTTTCGGCAATTGTTCTACTCAACTCAACACATGCCCATCATCAATAAAGCACCATGTCTTAATTATTAAACATATGCCACTCAACACTAACATGTGTATACACATGTCACGGGTCAGGTCACAGGTGGTAATCAGCAGTCCGGTGTCGCGAATATGATAGCTTACTTAGTCACTGTAGGGATCCGTACACCGGATCTTGGTCAAGACCCCGTTCACTAGTACGGAGTTTTGGTCAGCCATGTTGTAGAAAACATACGGATAACAACAGCAAAGGTAGGTTAACCACGTTTTTCTCCTATTTTTGTTCATTTTATATGAATAATCAGTATTGCTATATGGTGCGGAAACATTTCCCCGTTCAAATATTACGGTACATTGTTGACATATTACTTTAAATGCTACATATCGGATCAAAGAAAAACAATTGCCGGTGCTGAAATTCGCCCAAAGTACCCTTCAGCAATAAATATCTCATTAATTCTCAAGTTAATGAAAATTTTGAATTGGCAGATTTATTTGTTTTTCCAATATACGTGCATGTTCAACTTCATTCATCCGAAATTGACCGAGATATGAATCGAAACAAATTTAATGTTTGTGTACGGGGTCTTGGGCACTTGTGTACGGAGTACTGCAAATATTCTCTTTTTACTGTACGGAGTTTTGCTTTAAATATATTGTATGAAACTATGGTTTTAATGGTACTTGCATTACATGTAATACATAAAACATTCATTGAATGTTTGTAAACAGTCAATGTAGTGTCATTAAAACTGAATCAACGTAGATTTCCTTGAACAGATATAATCATGCGAGCTATATAGATAAATAATATTAACCGATGCCGTTATCTATATCATGTGTTGTCAATGTAGTTTAAGAACCAACTTTACATTTCCTATTAACATGCTTAGGAAAGTTTGACATAGTTAAGATGTCAGTATGGGGCATAGACTTAATTTTAACCTGACAGGCAAACTGTTTGAAAAATACGGTAAGGATTTTTAACGCCTGTGGGACGTATAATAATACATGTACTTTGACAACCATTCGTCTGTTTGCCCTTTCGTAGGTCATAAAATATATTGAAATTCACTCTTTAAATATGTTTTTTTGTTTGTGATTTCGTTTGCATTTATTATTGCTTTTGCCTTCTTGTTTGTCTGTTTGCGTGTTTGTTTCTGTGTTTTGTGGTTTACTGTCCTCATTGAATGCTACTTTCCCTGTCCGATCTTTTTATATTTCTTGGAAAGGTAGATCCATTGGAAGCAATGTCTGGAATTACAAACGCGCTGATTTTGAAAAGTTGAATAATTTAATGAGATCAACAGACTGGACTTTTTTGCATACAGATTTTGTAGATATCGCTGCAAATAGTTTTATTAATAAACTCACCGATCTCATGAAGGAATGCATTCCAACTAGTTTCGTAACAATTCGTCCAAATGTTAAGCTTTGGTATAATTCAGAAATTCGACTTGCATCTCGTAAACGCGATAGAAAAAAATCAATAGCTTTACGTACAGGCAATCTATCTGATTGGCGCTTTTATAAAGACCTTCGAAATAAAGTTAATAATATGAAAAAGCATGCTAAAGAAATATTTTGTAATCAACTTGAATTTTCTCTAAGTGATATGAATTCTGCAAATCCTCGACAGTACTGGAAAATAATCAAAATGTTAATTAAAGAAAACGCTAACAGTTGTAACGTCATACCACCTTTAAAGAACAACGATGGTTTATATTCTGTATCTGACGAAGAAAAGGCAAATTTATTGAATGACTTTTTACATCAATATCAACTGTTGACGACACCAATGCCACTCTACCACAATTTATACCTAAGACGATCAATACTATCAATGATATTAATATTACTGAACATGAAATTTCTGATATCCTATCAACTTTAGTGATAAGTAAAGCTAGTGGGCCAGATGAAATAAGTCATAGAGTCCTGAAAGAAACTTCAAAAACAATATGTCGCCCCCTGTGTATTCTGTTTAATCGTTCAATTCAAGAAAATATATCGGAAATTAGCTAATGTTATGCCACTTTTTAAATCAGGTGATAAAGATTTACCTTCAAACTATAGACCAATATCGTTAATTAGTTGCGTTGGAAAAGTTATGGAACGCGTGATATTCAAATATATTTTTAATTTTTTGCTTACCAATAATTTAATATTTAAAAACCAGTCTGGTTTCTTACCTGGTCACTCAACAGTTTATCAACTAATTGATATTTATAATCAAATATCCAAAGCAATTGATGAAAATAAATTTACATGTATGGTATTTTTTGATATATCTAAAGCTTTCGATCGCATCTGTCACGCAGCTTTAATTTTTAAACTCCGACAACATGGCATTTCAGGCAACCTTATTAATTGGATAAATAATTATATAACTGATCGTAAACAAAGAGTTTTCGTTGGTTCGACCTTTTCTGAAAAAAAACTCCAAATGCCGGCGTACCCCAAGGCTCTGTTCTAGGACCATTATTGTTTTTAATTTATATAAACGACATAGCTGATGCATTGCTTAGTACGACAAGGTTATTTGCTGATGACAGTTCTATTGCTGTATCTACATCCGACTTAGATTATATGGAAACTACAATTCATGAGGACTTGTGTAAAATATCGAATTGGTCAAAGCAATGGCTAGTAAAATTTAATCCATCTAAAACTGAAGTTATCTTCTTTTCACTTGCAAACAGAAACCGTCCGTCTTTGATATTTGAAAATACACAACTTAACTTTGTTGACCATCATAAACATCTAGGAGTTACTTTTAATCATGATGGGTCCTGGCATCAACATATTTCAAATATTGTAATATCTGCGTCTAAGGTATTAGGTTCAATGAAATTAATGAAATTTAAATTGAAACGTCAAACGCTTAATCAAATATATAGATCTTACCTTCGCCCTATTTTAGAATACGCGGCTATAGTATGGGATAGTTGTACAAATTATGAAAAAGATAACTTAGAAAAAATACAATATGAAGCCGCGCGAATAGTTACTGGCCTCGTTCTGTCTCTATACAAAAATTGTTAACTGAAATTGGTTGGGTCTCTCTGGCCGACCGAAGACACATCCAAAAGTTGATATTGACCTTTAAGTTTACAAATGGAGATTTACCGAGTTACTTGAATGAAATATTCCCTGCAACTGTTTCGGAATCGAATCCTTACAACTTGAGAAACAGTTCCAACTTCGTTACTTTATCTAGAAGAACAGAACTGTTTTCGAGATCAGTCTTACCGTCATCTCTAAAACTTTGGAATGAACTTGATATTAATATTCGCGAAGCACCATCCCTTTCGAGTTTTAAAACTAGACTTAACAATTACTTTAAACCACCGATAGTACCCCAATACTACATACTGGGTGATAGATACCTTTCAGTTCTACATGCGCGTTTGCGAAACAACTGCAGCAATTTAAACGATGATCTCTTTCTTAATCACTTGAGGGATAATCCCAATTGTATATGTGGTGATGGTTTTGAAGATGTTGAGCATTATTTGTTTAGATGTGTAATTTTCAGAAATGAAAGACGGCAATTATTTTTAGACACTCGTATGTACTCACAAACTTTTATACGGCATCGACCAACTAAGAGACGAGGAAAATCATATTCTGTTTATTCAAGTTCAAAACTATATTAAAAACACTAAACGATTCCAAAATCCTTAACTTTGTATCAATATAACGTTGTATTTTGTCTATATCAACTGTCGCTATGTTTTTATCAGCCTGAACGGGAATATTGTGGTGTTATTTCGGTGGAGATTGCGTGTGGGTAGGATGGCACGGCAGAGTTTACATTTTTGGATTTTTTTATTATTTTTTCTTCGTTTTTCCTTATCAAATTTATATTTAAATACATTGTTACAATTTCAAACCGATAATCATATACACTTTTTCAGCCACAATGGAGAGAACTGTAACTAATGTTGTAATAACTTGTAGTTCAATCCATTTGCATATGTTTCTATGAATATTGTGATGTTGAATTGATCTATTGTAACATATCTGCAATAAAATATTATTAAACTAAATTGGAAGTAACTATCTAACTTGTTTGTGACAGGGTTCAGTGTCCTTTCTTAGAAAGAAATTGGACAAAATTCTTCGAAAGAAAAATGAAAGAAAATAAAAATGTTTATGCAATGTTCCAACATCATTAGTAGGTGAGGGGTGGTAAAATATCATATCATATTGTGCATACCAAATTCTACACATCGGGTTCTACATAATGGGTTCTACACATGAAGTTCATTTATTTACAACGCGACAAACTAACTAAGAAGGCTGCCATTATTATAAACTACACCCAATCATAGCGGTTACATTCCAATATATAATACAACACAACACATCAACATTATATATAATACTAATGGTGTTGTAAATGACAAAAAAATTTATATGACGTTAACTGTGGTCACAATGAACTAAAATTGGACAACTGTATCAGTTCTAACAGACAATAATATACGTCTGGACTTAGTTTGTAGTACATGTAGTTATTTGGAATAAGTACGGATTCTTTCACAAGAATTACCCCTTTTAAGTTTTAGTTTTCTGCATTTTTTCGTCTTAACAATACAAAATGGCATAAGACATATAGGACCTAAATAATGTCTACGAATTACTACAAATATAAGTAAATAACATCAGTGCAGAGCAGCGAAAACAATCTTTACATTGCAAAACCCCGTACAGTACATGGACAAGACTCCGTACACAAATCAGCATATTTTTATATGAATTAGTTACGCTGGGCACGTTTTGTTTCGATTCATATCTCGGCCAATTTCGCATTTTCCCGCAAAACAATCCAGGGCCGCTCGGTCATTGTTATGATTTAAGATTGTTTGGAAAAAAGAAGCATATCGCTAGTTTTGTAACGCTTTTGGGGAAGATGCACATATGCAGATATTTAGCGATGGAAAACAGCTCGTTACAATTAATTAAATGCATACTTTTATGAATGAAACAATCTGTGTAAACTGTTTGGTTTACAACCATAAAATCTAATGGATTTTGTGGATTTTGGAACTGCAACTCGAGAGTTTTGAAATGTAGACCGGCTTCCGGTCGTTTCACAGCGGCTTCCGGTTGCCCGTTTCCAGTCAAAAACAGATTCTGAATGAGATATCTTGTAAAACAAAGAAGTTTATTCATATCATCATATATTAATCAGGATTTTAAAGAAAATGATTTGATACAGTTTCAAAGTTGCTGATGACGTTCAACTCGGTCTTTCTAAAAGTTAATGTTTACATTTTATTTTTATATTTTGATATAATATACATTTTGGTTGCATTTATATTTCGATAGGCTGGAAAAGCTAAACAAGAATCCTGCAAAAATGAATACGCAGAAAGATAAAGCCATGCATGGACCAGAATACTTCTCGGGTCTTTGTACCTTCTACCTGACCAAAGTATGAAGGTGTAATAATTGTTTTCTATTTAAAAAATTGGTATTGGTTAAAAAAAATAAAATTGTAACTTATAAATGCTTGCTGTCAGAAGAATCAATGTACTGATACATGTGCTTACCCAGGATTATGTATTTATAGTTCAAACAAAAACACTGCAGCTTCAAAAAGTGTTAAGTTGAAAGCACATACAAAACATGATGGTAAAAGGGCCCTGAACACTCGCCCTAGTCAAGATGATCATGATGGGTGTCGAATATGATGGGTGTCGAATAAAATTAAAACAGTTTCGTTTTCGCATACTTTAATAGCATGTTGAGAAAAAAGACCAGGTTAACAAATCAAAACATTTGACTTGACATTGATATTTAGTATTAATGATTGACAGTTGTAACAATTTACAAAGCTGTATCTCCATAAAAACAGGTGCCTTCCAGCAACGATGAACATTCACCTTCTTCGACATCTGTGCCACATTTTGTGAGACTGCATGGACCACTCTTTGCTACCTCGTGCTTCGGATTTGAAGCAATGAATGCCCATCTGAAGCAGAACATGGTTCATGGTACCAGATATGTCAATACGCAGGTTAGTAAGTACCAGAAAGGACTCATCTCTCATTAAGCCCTTTTTAGCTAGCCTCCACGAAGTGGGGGAAAGGTATTGCTATACCCCTGGCGTCAGTGTATGTATTCCCCACCCCAATAACGTTAAAGTTTTTTTTGGGGTAACTTTTTGTAATGCATGTATTTCATCAACTATGCATATAAGGCTGCTCATATTGGCCATACAGCTTCTTTGATACATTAACATTGATATGCTGAAGATAAGTTAGGTAACAATTAAATATTATATATATATCTATTTTTTTCATCATTTGTGGACTTACACTTTTTACACCAATATCAACGTTAAATTTTTTGGGGCAAGTTTTTGTAATGCATTTATTTCATCAACTATGCATAGTAGGCTGCTCATATTGGCCATACAGCTTCATTGATATGCTGAAGATAAATTGGGTAAAAAATATTTATTTTTTTCATCGTTTGTGGACTTGCACTTTTTACACCAATATCAACGTTAAAGTTTTTGTAATGCATATATTTCATCAACTATGCATAGTAGGTTGCTCATATTGGCCATACAGCTTCATTGATACATTAACATTCATTTAATATGCTGAAGATAAATTGAGTAAAAAATATTATTTTTTTTCATCGTTTGTGGACTTGCACTTTTGACACCAATATCAACGTTAAAGTTTTTGGGGTAACTTTTTTTGTAATGCATATATTTCATAAATTATGCATTGCAAACTGTTGATATTTAACTTACACCTTCTATGATACATCAACATTGATATGCTGATGATATATAACTTAGCAAACGAAATATAATTATTTATAAAAAAACATTATAACTAACTTTTATTTAAACACATATCCATATTTAAAAGATATTAAACTAAAACTTTCCTTTAAAGAAAAACTTTGATGGAATCTTAAGATGTTCTCATACACAAGCTGCATTTTCCTTCATTTTCAGGGTTGCATTTGCTGTTGCAATGACAAAATCGCTTCCTCGATTGGCTGAAAACTTGATGGAAAAAGGAATGGACAATAGCATCCAACAACTAACAAATCATTTATCGGCCAAATTCATCGTGTATGTATTGTTGCAGATATCTGATTATGTTTTAACATTGAACATAAAGTTGACCTTGTGTTCAATTCAAAATATTTTCAAAAGCTTTTTCCTCGGTATGTATGGCCATCATGTCGGGTTAATGTAAACAAGTCCTCAATATCATATGTCCGGCCATCATGTCGGTTCATGTAAACCAGTAAAGTCTAAAAGAGTATGATAATGGACTTTGGAAACGGCCAAACAAGACACATACAAAATATTGCAGTCTCGGTTTGAGACTGTACATGAACGGTAGTGAAGCTGAAGATGCAGTGATTCAACAAGAAGGACCAATGTTCAAATTCTTTAGGTTAAAGCGGGGTTCAGCTGTGTATTACTCTAAGACATATCAGCGTGTGAAAACACGAAATTCGTATGCCATCAAATTTGCAGACAGCAAATCGGGCTTTAATTTACTTTTTCCTATAGATCGGAGGACAACTGTATGCTTACATTTGTTGCCTGGAAGCAGTTGAAGAACCAGTGACTGCTACATCACAAGCCATTTTGCAGAAATATCAACAGTTACCATTGTGACAGCAAGTTCATACGCGAAACTTTAGATTAATTCATGTAGCGGATTTAAAAAGCAAATGTGTTTTTATGAACTTTGACAACAATATGTATATTACGGAGCCTCCAAATCTGCTGGAACATAACTAGTTTATGATTGATATAGATACATGTACGTACAATTACAGGGTTGCCATGTTAAAGATATGTATATGTCCTACTATAACTGATGCTGAAAATGCTGTGATTCAAAAACAAGGACCAAGCAATGTTTAAATTATTTAGGTTAAAGTGCAGTTCAGCTGTTTACTACTGTTTAAAATAAAATACATTTGTTGCTTGAAAGAAGTTGAAGAACCAGTGACTGCTACATCACAAACCATTTTGCAGAAATATCATCAGTTACCATTGTGCCAGCATAATTTATTAAGAAAGTTCATATGCATAACTTTAGATTAATTAGTGTAACCGATTTAAAAAGCAAATGTGTTTTGATGAACTTTGACAATAAGATGTATATTTCGAAGCCTCCAAGTCTGCTGGAACATAACTAGTTTATGATTGATATATATACGTACAATTACAGGGCTGCCTGAATCTCACACAAAACCCTAGGAATTTCATTGGATTAGAGCGGTCACACGGTGATCCTTCACAAGACGATAGGCGTGTTGTTCTCACGAACGTACAATAATACGTATATGTTGGAGCCTCAAAATCTGCTTTAACATAACCATAGTTTATGATTGATATAGATACCTACAATTACAGGGCTGCCAAATTAAAGATATGTATTTCTTGCATACCGGACAAGGATATCCGTCATTTTACCGGGGCTAGATATTTCCAGCTCACCCTAGGGTCGAGATAAAATTCACAGCGCACCAACATCCGGTATGCAGGAAAACATGCAAAACGTAGTAGCTGGCGGCGTCAACGCACAACTTGTCTCTGATATGCAAGAAAAAGAATCTTATCATGGGTATTCGGTTCAGATAGGGAATTCAACCCTCGGAAGTCTTTTAATCGGCATCGGTTCCGATAAAAACACTTATACCTCGTGTTGGAATTCCCTATCTTCAGATAAAAGATCAGATAAAATACATTTGGGATTGACTATATTGAAATTTGTGATTTTGCAAAAGAGTATCATATACAGCCGTTTAATTGTTGCATACTTTGTTTAGTTAATGAATTCACGAAATCTTGTCAAGAATTTTTCGGTCAAGGTTTTAATGAAATTTCACTGAGATATCAGCGAAATATCACTAAAATCTCAGTGGTATTTCAATGAAATCTCAGTGATATTTCAATGAATTTTTTGGTCGAGATTTCATGAAATTTCATTGAGATCTTAGTGAGATATCAGTGAGATTTCACTGAAATATCACTGAAATTTCATGAAATCTCGACCAAAAAATTCAGTGAAATATCACTGAGATTTCATTGAAATATCACTGAAATTTTGGTCACATTTTCACTAGGGTTGGTTGTAAACTTGATCTTCTACCGACATGGTACCACAGTGGGGCGTAATTAACCAATGAACATGAAAATTGAACTGGGTTTTACGGCGCACAAACTAGTGGCACAAACACAGTATATATGAAATTACTCGATTCTATTGATTCTATAATTCTATTAACAAAGAATCTTATTTGACCTATATTTGATTGGTATTTGTGAAACCTGTGCTATAGGGAATATAACTATAATAATTGATGTGCACTAATTATCCTGTTTCCATGTATTACATACAACATGTCCTAATCAGCAAGTCAAAGAATTAATATCATTCAACTTGGTTCAATGTATACATATATATTAATGATATTAAAGATAAGAATGTTATATAAATATTAATCGGAAATTGTATTAAATTCTGCTTAAGTGGCTAAAAAGGCTTAGCCCAAAATGACTAAACAAAAATAGAATTGGCTAAAGAAAATTGAGGTGGTTTAGCCAAAATGGCTAAACATTTTTTGGTCCAATGAAGAGCCCAGGGTGCCTGACAGGCGTGTGTTTGTTAAACACAGATCGTGTAATGTAGGCAGTGGGAATTTTTTTTGGAATAGCCCGACCGGCTACCTGCATGGAATTTACTACAAGCCAGATTTCAATTTTGACTAGCCGCGGACGTCGGGCTATGAATTGTGTTCTCAACATTTGGGTGGTACATTATGTACTACTAGGGTTGGATACCGTTAGAATTAAACGGTACGGTACCGGGACCAACGAAACGGTAAGGTATTTTAACAGTACTGTTAACGATGCCCGGTTGAAACCAATCTTCGATCAGTTTGCTTGACAAAATCGGTCTTATTTTCGTACTTTTATTTTCCGCTTTAAAGATTTGTTTGTTTTGTTATTTCATGTTCAGTTACATATATTATATTTATTGTGAGTTTCTCGTGTTTTAATTCCATTTAATTGTTGCAAAAAGTGAATACGAAAATACGTATCCAAATGCGTGCCCCACTAATAGACTGTTTACACTTTATAACGTGCCGTAGACTATGACCGTTGGTTCCATCATGTCCATAAAGCGTGTAAATTATGTTATATAAATAGATGTGGTTTCGATTAAATTGTTGGTACTACACATCAAAATAATGCCAGTGAATCACAAGCTGTATGAGTCTGGGTGTAAATATTTACACAAAATGATTACACGCTGATAGTTCATCGTGATCATGGCAGTTTGGAGCTTATTCGCTGCCAGAACGGCTTCAAAATAATGAATGAATGAATGGTGTTTTACGGCACGTCGACACATAAATAGGTCATATTGTGATATTCAAAATAAGGTAGACACATTTTTCCAAATACCGATAGTGGTACCAGGTTTATTAAACGGGTAAATACCGGTTCCCATGAAACTGTATGATACCGGCATCGGGGTATCGTATTATCTCTGACAATGTATGACCATCGCCAACACCGACACAACAATTTCCCCAATGAGGACCGCCAACACTACTAGAAAAGGCACTGGCCCCTCTTTCCTGCACTGAAACCATTATCCCTGATATAGAACCCGTACATTTATATGTACACAGGACAAGCGAAACACATTATTTCATTTCGGATGTGTGTTACTCAGTGACTCCCACTCGCCAAAGGATAATCTCACTGTCAATACCAATTTAAATTCACCACACTGTTATAAAACAATTTTTTATATCAAACATTCCCGAAAATCATCTAAGCAGATTTCTCAAAACTGCACGCAACATTCTGAATTTTGAAGTTCATCGCGACTGCAGTCGAGAGCGCGACTGACCACAGGCAGTCGGGCAGTCGAGAGCGCTTGAGACAAAAATACATTTATCCAATACATCATCTCAAAACTCACAACATATACACGTACCTACCTTTCGTCGCAAACTTTTGGACAAACGTTACTCACGAACTTTAATGCAATACGTTTAATATGCTCAATCGAAATGCTCACGATCATCAACTGTGCTGCAAACAAAATGGCATCCTCCAAATTTCTCTAAAATTGTCTGCGCATGCGCGGTAAAATAACCCGGACGCTTCCACACCAGATTTATATATATAAATTAGTATTCATCCAAGAGATAGCAACTTATGTAATGACCAAATTTAACGTCCCGTTCATGTATCTTTATCCACTACTGTCTTTCCGTACTAGAAAATGAGAGTGAGTGTTGGATTTAACGCCGTTTATCAACAAGTATTTCAGTTATGTCCAGCAGTCAGTTCCTGGGTTGAACCACTACTAACACACAGATTCTTTGCAAGTAACTGACAACTTCCCCAAATATATCAGCGATTAGAGACGAATAACTTTGGATCAACTTGTCAAGATGCCGAGCTGGGGATCGAACTTGCAATCCCCGAATTTATATTCAGACGCGTTACCAACTGACTTAACTGGGTTCAGCTAAGAAAAATAAAGCTATAAACGAATATACGGTACATTTGATACCTTTATAATTCTTGAACATATTATTTTTTGGTCACTTACATTTTGGATTTGTCTTATTCTTCTTCTTTGTACATTCATGTTCATTTTATCAGTTTTGTTCATGTTCATTAAAGGTCTTCGTGATGATCCCTGCATTGTTTCAGGTGCCATCTCGCTCACATCAAAAGAGCAGTGGCAGAAAAACAATAAACGTGGCTCCAGCGTAAATGGAGTTTCTACGATAGAATTTGCAGCAACTCTGCAGTTCAGGGTGAGAAGGTTCTAGGCCAATTTTCCATATTTTATCTCGATGTACATGGAGGATGAGACTGACATGTTCATGCCTGTTATGCGCCATATAACCTTTCATGTGTTGGTGCGCCTTAAAACCCAATTCAATTAAATGCAATTCTTCTTTGTATCATAGGAATCATCACACAACACAACTACAAGAACTTCTTGACTATATACATGGAGTGCAGGAATAGTAATCAGGTAACAATTTCTTTAGTTACTCAATAAATGTGTCCCATTAGGCAAAACATACTTTTGATAAAATGTCTACAGAAATGTCTGGGCAATATATATGTATGTGCTTAAGAAAATCCATGAACCATCTGATATAATTAGTTTTAATTAAAGCAATTGGATTTATTGTTGTTGTAATTTGGCTAAGTTACATTTAATAACTAAAAGCTATTACTTCACATTTCCTTTTTTGACTAGTAAACACATTTTGTTGTTTTTGTAGAGACAAGCTCTAGTGTCATAAAGTACAGAGCAGCTAGTAGCCCAGGTGGGAGATATAAATACAGAGCTGCCAGATGATGTAGTAGTGGCCATGCTGAACATCATGAAGGCCCATACTGATCCACTAGCTGCTAGATATATAGGTTTCTACACACCTGCTCAAATTCACTACCATGTTGTAGCTAGTGGACAACATCCTTCAGCATTACTTCTACGAGACATATATACATCCATTACAACAACATAGGGGCACAACATTTTATAATGCGGCTAAAAAAATGTATCACATCTTGAACAAGTAACTAAACAATTATGTGCAATATATGGACAGACAATTGTTTCTGAAATAGATTATGTACCTGTTCTGATCCCGTTTGTGGGATTATGGCAGTTGCATTTGCCGTCTCTTGTTAATTAGGGACAGATCCAGCCAGTGAAAACTACGATTTTTCGAAAGCCAGGAATCATTTAAAATGGTGTATTATTAATGGAATTGTAAAAGCTTTTCATACTATCAAAACTAGTGTACAATCTCTCAATAACACAAAGTCACAAAGTTATTCAACAATCAATGGCCAAACATCTCAACAATAGCACCAGATATCTTCTTGCTGATTGTTTTGTTGAACAGCAAGCTAAACAAGAACAAAATAGTGCATACCACTCTACTGGAAAACAAGTTAAAAACAATACTGAAACATCAAGAAAGATAAAAATATCGGACAGGGACAGCAGCATTCAAGGACGACAGTCAACCACAAAACACAAAAACAAACACGCAAACAGACAAACGAGAAGGCAAAAGTAATAAAAAATGCATACGACATTACAAACACAAAAGTTCATCTTGGAAACGAAAAATTGAAAATGAATATATTAATAAAAATGAACACCAAGAACTGAGCTATAGTAATACAACTTAAAAAATAGACACAAGTACACTTACGGAACAAAACACTCCAACAAACAAAAACTTAAACAAAAAATACTACAAAAAAAATACTATAAAAAGAGAATGAATGAATGCATGAATGCTGTTTTACGGCACGTCGACACATAAATAGGTCATATTGTGCGCAAAAACCGACGAAAGATGAAGAAACTGAGTAGTAATTAAAAATCAATGTAACTATATAAAGATAATAAATACTGATAAAGGTGATCCTTTGGGAGCAACAAACACAATTAAGAGAATAAAACAGCAGACTCGGTTTTATTGAGTCTGTTCATGAGAAGTAATGAAAGAGGGTGTTGCACCTGTCACGCCCGCTACCACCGGCTTAAGCGGTATTCTACTTCAAAGCGACCTATATTGGGCTCGTTGGTCCCAAAGGACCAGTAAACGTAACACTCTGATTCGTAGCACGGGGAGACTTTTTACAGCCGCCACACTGCACTAAACGAACGCTAGTGTAAATGTTAATAAATACTGATAAAGGTGATCCTTAGGGAGCAACAAACACAATTAAGAGAATAAAGCAGCAGACTCGGTTTTATTGAGTCTGTTCATGAGAAGTAATGAAAGAAGCAACATATCTCACGCCCCCTAGCACCGGCTTAAGCGGTATTCTACTTCAAAGCCACCTATATTGGGCTATTTACTATTAAAAATAAGGGATGATATGGTAGTAATATAAACTATATATGTAAATCAACAAATGCCCGTCTACAGGTATATAAACAAGTAAATATATATAAGAACACATTATAATGATTTATATAGTCTGATTTCTTTTAGGAAATCTAAAACAAGACTTCAATCTATAGTATTAAATCACTCTTTCATAGTATTAACATTGTAGTACCTTTGACGCATATGATCAAAGTCTATACATTCCAAAAAGATGTGTTTGACCGTTAACGGTGCAAAGCAGGGTATACATTCTGGTATTGCTCAACTTGTAATAACTACGATTGAGTATAATGTGTATGCCCTATCCTGCACCGGGCTAGGACAACTTATTCTCGACGAATGGGTCTACTAGAAGAACGCCATTCTCCAAGTAACGGTTTAATTGAATGGAGTTTATTTTTAACTGACAAATCCCAAGCGGCTTGCCAAGAGTTATTAATAAATGTGTTAATACAACTTTTAAAATCAGTATAAGGTAATTTAGCATTAGATATATGTAAAGAAATATAAAAAGATCGGACAGGGAAAGTAGCATTCAAGGAGGACAGTCAACCACAAAACACAGAAACAAACACGCGAACAGACAAACAAGAAGGCAAAAGTAATAATAAAAGCAAACGACATCACAAACACAAAAGGGTTGACAATAGGGTTACCGCCTTGGAACGGACAGTGGTTTTACGAAGTTTATGGTAACAGTAACCCTGATTGAGTAGCGTTTTAGTTATATAAATATTAGGAATATTAAAGTCCTCAACTCGAGTACAAGCTCTTGAAAAACGAATAAGTTGAGACACATGAACCCCATACGAAGTTGCTCGGGGAACATCCCCATCCAAGAGGGGGTAATTAACAATGTCAAAATTAAAATCATCTCTTTGTCATAGATTTTGCAAATTATTTCACCATTTTCCATCGAGAGATCTAAATCAAGAAAAGAAGCGTTATTATCAGATATATTAGTTTATTAAGCTGAAGTTTTTTAGGATAAATATTAGTTACCATAGTTGGAAAGAAAGGGTTGTCAATGTTCAATATGTCATACAGATACCGAGAGGTGTCATTAAAAGCTTCAATAACATCTGCCTGGGTATCTGGTGAAAGACTTAACGTGAAATCTCTTTCATAGCAAAATAAAACAAGTGCTGTACAGTTCGTACCCATAGGGATACCAACAATTTGTCTATAAACGGTGGTTCCATACCTGACGAAAATATTATCTAATAGGAAGATGAGTGCTTCACAAACTTTATATCAAGTCCACACAGTATAATTGTCTAAACTTCCGTTAGTAAAAAACGCTTTAATATTAATACATGTCAAAAATGTAGTATTTTCTCTTGCGAATGTTTTTTGAATAACAGCAGTTAGCTTGTCTTTAATAAGGTGATGTGGTAAGGTTGTAAGGTAAGTAGAGAAGTCATAAACCTAATGCTGCTTTAGCAGCACTATCATCTCTATCATAACCACGTATTCCTACATGGCCCGGAAGCCAGCAGAAATTAATAACATTATAAACTATAAGAGAATTGTACTTTTCTAAAAGCTGAAGCACAACTGGGTTATCATGTTTCATATTACCCAGTGCTTGAAGAGATGAAAGGGTAACAGAAAAGATTACAAAATGGTCATCGTCAGATTCCTGAATATAATTTAAGGCAAAAATGAGATATAGGGTCATATAGAAACCACAGCGTCCGAACGCAAACTACAAACAAGAGGCCCAAGAGGGCCTGTGGACGCTCTACTGGCTAACATGGCTCTTATAACATCAATGAAGCGAGTGACTGCCATTTACGTTTTTTTGAAAGTTTCAGGCAAAAAACCGCTTTTTGACTAAATCTAGGGCCATAACTAAAGAATCTGGTAAAGTTTGTAAAGATTAGATGAAAAATGAAGGCCATACCGTATTAACGAGGCAAAATATAGCATTTATTTCTGGTCCAACATAGAGATAAAAATAAATAAAAATAAATCTGAAAAAAAATGGAATAATTTCAAAAAAAAAAAAAAAAAAAAAAAAAATTAATAAATAAATAAAAAAAATAATGATTAAAATAAATTGAATAATAATATAAAAAAGACAGTTGTAAAATCTGGTAAAGTTTGGCAAAGATCAGATGCAAAATGAAGGCCTTATCGTAGGACGACGCATATTATAGCATTTTTAACAAAATCAAGGGCCATAACTCCGCTGTTACTTGTCCGATCTGGTTGGTTTTCGAACTTGACCAAGCTTTCATAGACATTAACAATTTCATGAAGTTTGGTAAAGATCGGATGAAAAATGAAGGCGCTATCGTCTTAACGAGGCAAAATATAGCATTTTTAACTAAATCAAGGGCCATAACTCCGATGTTACTGGTCCGATATGGCTGGTTTTCGAACTTGTCTGAGCTTTCATTGATATTAACAATCTGATAAAGTTTGGTAAAGATCGGATGAACAATGAAGCCCCTATTGTCTTAACGAGGCAAAATATAGCATTTTTAACTAAATCAAGGGCCATAACTTCCCCGTTACTGGTCCGATATGGCTGGTTTTCAAACTTGTTCGAGCTTTCAACGACATTAACAATCTGATAAAGATTGGTAAAGATCGGATGAACAATGAAGCCCCTATCGTCTTAACAATGCAAAATATAGCATTTTTAACTAAATCAAGGGCTACAACTCCGCTGATACTAGTCCGATATGGCTGGTTTTCGAACTTGTCCGAGCTTTCATTGATATTAACAACGTGGTAAAGTTTGGTAAAGATAGGATGAAAAACGAAGGCCTTATCGTCTTAACGAGGCAAAATATAGCAATATAGCATTTTTAACTAAATCAAGGACCATAACTCCGTTGTTACTGGTCCGATCTGGCTGGTTTTCGAACTTGTCCGAGCTTTCATTGATATTAACAATGTGGTAAAGTTTGGTAAAGATAGGAAGAAAAATGAAGGCCCTATCGTCTTAACGAGGCAAAATTTAGCAATATAGCATTTTTAACTAAATCAAGGGCCATAACTCCGCTGTTACTTGTCCGATCTGGCTGGTTTTCGAACTCATCCGAGCTTTTATTGATATTAACAACCTGTTAAAGTTTGGTAAAGATCGGATGAAAAATGAAGGCCCTATCGTCTTAACGAGACAAAAGTTAGCAACGGACGACGGACAACGGACGACGGACGGACGGACGACGGACAACTCGGCATCCCATAAGCTCTGCTGGCCTTCGGCCAGTAGAGCTAAAAAGGACTTGATAATACAATGAAAGAGACAAAAAACAACAGAAAGGGTGGTGAAGACAGGGTTACCGACTTGGAACGGTCAGTAGGCAGTAAGGCATACTTGTTAGCTTGAATCGATTTTATATGCGCACAAATCTCGTTATTATCCTGTCTTCAGCGCCCAAAAAGACAAGACAGTGTAAACAAAAATACATCACATCAAAAGGAATTCTTTAACAATGAAGTTCATATCAAGAGAAACTAACTAAAGAAACACATACAGGATGTATCCAGAATCGTACTGAACAACCATAGTAGTTGCAGCTAAAGAGAAAATCAATCTATGGTACGACCAGAAAACCCGAGGGACGAAAGCTCATGCACCCACCTCCCTTAGTTGGGGTTTCAGTAGGTACAATCATAGAGTCCCAAGAGGTAGTGCAGTCATCGCACAAGTGAAACGTGAAGCGTAATGACTGACTGTAGAGGGGTCAATCACTAAACATGCAATGCACTGTAAAACCAAAGGGTTATATCCTTTCCTGACGAACTTCCTGATTAAATTTGTAAAGCGGTCAGGAAACCCGTCAGACCCCTCTAATTTTTTAAGTTTATAGACCACATCTCCATTAAAAATGAGCGTTGTGATATGCCTAGTCGCAGAAATGTTTTAAGGTTGGTGTTGTACTTTTCCAACAGGCCCTCGTTGTGGCGGTAGAAATTAGAGAAAGATCTACGTAGTTTGTGATAACGAAAACCCTGCTGAAGAAGTTGACTTGTAATAACTTGATTTCGATCATTGAAAAATGATATATAGGGTCCTATAGAAACCACAGCGTCCGAACGCAATAGCATCGTAGGTCCGCACTGTACTGCAAACAAGGACTTGAAACTACAATGAAAGAGACAAAAAAACAACAGAAAGGTTGGTGAAGACAGGGTTACCGACTTGGAACGGTCAGTAGGCAATAAGGCCTACTGGTTAGCTTGAATCGATTTTATATGCGCACAATCCTCGCTTTTATCCTGTCTTCAGAGCCCAAATAGACAAGACAGTGTAAACAAAACTATATCCCATCAAAAGGAAATCTCTAACAATAAAGTCCACATCCAGAGAAACTAACTAAAGATACACATACAAAAATAATAAACATCTCAGGATGTATCCAGAATCGTACTGAACAACCATAGTAGTTGCAGCTAAAGAGAAAACCAATCTAGGGTATGACCAGAAAACCCGAGGGTCGAAAGTTTATGCACCCACCTCCCTTAGTTAGGGTTTCAGTAGGTACAATCATAGAGTCCCAAGAGGTAGTCCAGTCATCGCACAAGTGTAAAGTGAAGCGTAATGACTGACTGTAGAGGGGTCAATCACTAAACATGCAGTGCGCTGTAAAACCAAAGGGTTATATCCTTTTCTGACGAACTTCCTGATTAAATTTGTAAAGCGGTCAGGAAACCCGTCAGACCCCTTTAACTTTCGACGTTTATAGACCACATCTCCATAAAATGAGGTTGTGATATGCCTAGTCTATAACATCATTACACGCTCTAGCAAATCGAATGAATGAATGGTGTTTTACGGCACGTCGACACATAAACAGGTCATATTGCGCGCAAAAAAATATATAAAAAAAGAAGTATTAATTAAAAATTAATGTAAATATATAAAGATAAAACTATCAAAAAAAAAAAGGGATGATAAGGTGTAATATAAACTATGTATGTAAATCAATAAATGCCCGGCAACGGGTATATAAACAAGTAAATATATATAAGAACACATTACAATGATTTATATAGTCTGATCTCTTTCAGGAAATCTAAAACAAGACTAAAATCTACAGTATCAAATAACTCTTTCATAGTATTAACATTGTAGTACCTTTGACGCATAGGATCAAAGTCTACACATTCCAATAAGATGTGTTTGACCGTTAACGGTGCAAAGCAGGGTATACATTCCGGTAATTGCTCACCTTGTAATAAATATGAATGAGTATAACGTGTATGCCCTATCCTGCACCGGGCTAGGACAACTTCCTCTCGACGAATGGGTCTACTAGAAGAACGCCATTCTCCGAGTAACGGTTTAATTGGATGGAGTTTATTGTTAACTGACAAATCCCAAGCGGCTTGCCAAGAGTTACGAATATATGTGTTAATACAACTTATAAAATCAGTATAAGGTAATTTGGTATGTGTAACATGTAAATCTAATGCTGCCTTAGCAGCACTATCAGCTCTATCATTACCAGGTATTCCTACATGCAAATCGAATGAGCTGTGAGATATACACTCCGTATGAGGTAGCACGAGGTACATCTTTATCCAGGTGTGGTTAGTTAACGATGTTAAAATTGAAATCATCTCTTTTTTCATAGATTTTAGTATGAATACAATCATTTGAAATCGAGAGATGAAGATAGAGAAATGCTGCTACTGTATCCGAACTGTTGGCTTTATTCAACGTGAGCTGTGGTGGATAAATGTTAGTTACCATATGAGCAAAGAACGGATTATCAATATTGAGTATGTCATCAAGATACCGAGAAGTATTATTAAAGGCATGAATAAATTTACCCTGACTAGAGGTGACAAACTCAACATAAAATCTCTTTCCTAGCAGTACAACAACAAATCTGCAACAAGTGGCGCACAGTTAGTACCCATAGGAATACCAACAACCTGGCGGTAAATAGTTTTACCGTATCTTATAAAGATGTTATCCAGAAGAAAAGATAAGGCTCTACAAACATCAGTACAAGTCCACAAATTATAC